>VUQI01060112.1:7513-53567 GCA_015106735.1 Paratilapia polleni | reverse complement strand
TTTCCTGGAGTTGCAGCACTGTGCCCTCCAAAAGAAGGATCTCGGTGCTCTTGTTTTGTAGTGTTTTCAAGCTGCAGTGATGTTACTCATCCTTGAAGTGTTTTTATGTTTTTCAGCCTACACTGAAATAGAAAAATGTTTAATTTAGATAAAAGCTAAGTCTGCTTTTGTATTTCAGGAGCTGTCTGGCTGGTACTGCTGCACTACTGTGACTCTGAGCTCATGAAGATTTTGTAAAGAAAAAAAAAATTCATCCCTGTCAAAGCCCACTTGTTTCCTCCATGGGTTCCCGCAGCCAAGGCTTCTTCCATCATCATCATCACCACCACCACCACCACCATCGCAACTCCATGGTGCCTGCGACAGTGCCGAGGCTGCTGCCTGAGAATGGCAGCCTGCTGGGGGGCATTGCACAAATCACCCCCAACCTCTTCCTCAGCAGAGGAAATGTGGCTTCCAACCGCAGCCTGCTGCTGTCTAAAGGCATCACCTGTGTTGTCAACGCCACCATTGAGCTGCCCAACTTTAACTGGCCTCACATGGAGTATGTAAAGGTCCCACTGGCGGATATGCCCCACTCCCCCATCTCCTTGTACTTCGACAGCGTGGCCGATAAGATCCACAGTGTGGGACGTAAACGAGGGGCGGTGTTGGTGCACTGTGCAGCAGGAGTGAGCCGCTCCGCTTCTCTGTGCCTGGCATATCTCATGAAGTATCACCGTGTGTCTCTGGCCGAGGCCCACGCCTGGGTCAAAGCCCGCCGCCCTGTCATCAGGCCCAATGGTGGCTTCTGGCGCCAGCTTATCGAGTACGAGAGGAAGCTGTTTGGTAGAAACTCTGTTAAGATGGTGCAGACGCCCTATGGGGTCATACCTGATGTTTACGAGAGGGACCGCAGGAGTCTCGCTCCATACTGGGGCCTGTGAGGGAGGCTGTTCCAACTGTTCAGTGAGGGATCGAGGATGAAAGTGAAGCCCTTTTGCCCTTCTAGACTGGAGGTTCCTACATGTTCTGGACAGAGGAAGTGAAGACACATAAGTGTACACATGTGTGAAGCTTAATTAATGAACAATGGTGCTTTTGGACAGAGGGAGTGCAACCAAACACTGGCCGTTGATGGTGCTGCTGTCAATCCAACCAGTTCTCTACAATTTAGTCTTTGAGTGGGAGAAAGGCAACTTAAAGCCCAGAATCCTTCAAACCAGAGGATCACATGGGACCACAATGATGTCAAACACCAAAACAAGATAAAACTTTGAGTTGAAGTCAGTGCTGTCCTTCTCCTGCTCTGCCTTTCCAGTTCCAGTGGTTGACGATCGCTCTGTGGAGGGGTTCAAAGTGCTCGAGACTCTGCAACTCTGACAGTGATGTGACTGAAGTTCTTTTCCTGACGTGGTGTCATGTGGTGGTATTGTGCCAGTTTTGCAGTAATCCTTAGTGTGAAGGGCAGCAGCATGCTCTTAATTTATGGTAGCATTAAAGATAAGTGTACAGAAAAAATATAGGCAAATTATTTTATTGGAATGTACCGATAGTGAGGAAAAAAGTTTATGGTGCACTTTAAGTGAACAAGATTCAAAGATGTTATATCAACCTTTTTTAAGGTGAAATTTGAAAAGATGTAAGCTAGGAGTGAAGGTTTAGGGAAAGCGCCTGTGTAACACAGGGTTGACTGTTCTGTCCTGTGACCACACTATGTTATTGTAGTGCTATTTGATGCTGTATTAAAGAAAATATCTGCTGCCTCTATAGAAGTGGTAGCTCTATGAAGTCTGTTCTCCATCCCATAGTTTTTGCCCTTTTTCCATATTTGGATAAGGCTGCAAAAAAAAGATCAGTGCAGCAGAGAAAAGACATTTTATTTCCTGTCTGGAAACTGGTTCACCTCTGTGGTGTAGCGCTCTTTTAAAGATCAGCAGGCTGAAAATCCTTCTTTTGCTGTCATCTGGTAGGTGAAACTTTGCTGCACCTTCTATCTACACTCCAGAAATACTGGTTGTAGGTGTGAAGCACGCTGCAGTACACCATGTTACACTGGGACAATTATCACATACAAGGTAGTAAATAAATCCAAAAAATGTCTGCATATTTTAAGTGACATTTTCCTCTTGGAGGCATCAAGTGGACTTTTCGTGTGTCTGTTGAATGCATTTCCTTATCATAAAACCTGGTTTAAAATCAATTTTTTTAGTATTATAGGTCCTGCGTTATTTATAATCATGTTTACTGGCTAACTAGTTAGTCTTCACTGCTTTATTTGGGGCAGTTTTGCATTACTGGCTTTGTATCCATGCAGCGTGTTAGGACTGTAGACAAACAAAAGTAGACCCAATTGAAAAATACCACAGGTTACCTTAAGTGGCAGTTATCGAAATGCATTTGGTGCAATACACAATTAAGTTAATTATCTGTTAATTAGTTTAGATTTAAGCATTGTTAAGCATTTTCTGGCTAAAGTCTAAGAGTATTACGTCCAACGAAAGAAACACATTATCTCTGTAAGCCTGCACACCAGCAGCGCATTGGCACAAGGAGATATTTCATTACATTAGCTTGTACTGGGTGGCTTTCTGTAACAGGACCAAGGACACTGTGTGGTACAGGAGGATAGACAGGAGCTCTTATACCATAGAGTACAGGTGCTATGATAGACAATATGTCACCACTTCCTCCCACAGTACAAAAGTGGAGCTAAAATATGGCAGAAAAGGGTGCTGCCATCTCGCACTGTTCAAGTTATTTGCAACAAGAGTTTGTGTAGTAGTGACTGGAGGGTGGTAAAATTTTAATGGTCCCCCAGTTCCCTCAGAGTATCGGCTATTCAAGTTTACTGCAAAACAGTTCTTTTTGTTGTTTGAAACAGACAATGATAAATCACACGGTTAAGGAATATACAATTCTTGAACAGAGGTACACAGTTTCCTATACAACTAATTTGTTTGGAGCAGCTGTCAGTCAAAATAACAGATAAGAAGCATTTAATGTAACTGAAACCACATTAAGGAAAATCCACCTGATATGTAGGCTACTTCATTATTTTACACCTCAGTCACACAGACCTAGAGACGGGTCAGTGGCAACCTCCGGTTGCTTGGGAAGTGTGTCTTCACCAACCAGATGGCGAGTGGTTGCTGGAAGTTGCAGAGTGTCGCCAGGTGAAATTAGTCACAAAGAGGGCGCTGCACCAAAAAAGTCCTTGTGATTGCGTTGGTCGCTAGAAGATTACCGTGGTTGCCTGTAGTTTGCATACTAACCGCTCATGGAGCGGTAGTAAAACTTGAAAAACTGGAAACAAGAATGTTTGCCTTCAAAATAAAAGTTTTTTCAAGTTTTGCTACTGTACACTCACTACCATACAACAATTAGTTGATGAGTGTTTGCAGACAAGTCGACGTCTTCCATGCAAACTACAGGTGACCGCGGCAACCTGCAAGCAACAATAGCAAATGGTTGCCAACTGGTCGCTAGGCCTGTGTGAGTGGGGCCTTTGTTTGGCTCATGTCCTACCTGCTAGCATATAGGTGGTTATGACATATCCTGCAATCAGCCACCAGGGGGTGAACAAGATATTTTTGGGTCACTTCTTGGGAGTCGTCAGGACGTCCATTTTTTTTTTATTATTTTTATTTTTTTAAACAGCCTACATAAAAAGTCAAATGATGCAATGCTATGAGAAAGTATGTTCCAGTTAAAACCAAAAAGAGCAGCAAAAATTTTGCATCTTTTCCTGATAAATAAACCAATAAAAAAATCTGTGTATTTACTGGGTGGATGATTAATAAATCTATCAACTAATATTTAAGAAGAAAAGCTAAAGATTTTTGTTTTGGGAAATGTATCATAAGAACTTATCTTAACCCTGACCTCCACACAATGGTGCAGTAAAATGTCGCTGTTGAGTGTGATCATACTTTAACAGACCAGCAGTGAGCTGACATTTTCCAGCCACAGAGATCAGTGAACAAAGGCTTTTCTGATAGTCCAGGTTTAGAAAGGAATGAAAACACCAGAGGTAAGGGATTGTAGAAAGATGTCATTTCATACCCCAAGACAGTGACATTAAAATGTAATAATAAAAAAATAATGTCACTGTTTGTATTCACCCAACACACAATTTTTCAGGCTTTTACCAGAATCAGAGTGTACATTAAAACCAAAAACTAAAAGCAGACATTTTCTGTCTTTTTTTTTTCTAACTGTGAATGGAGACGTCTCTGAGATGCTTTCACATGAACAGGCAGCAGCGATTCCTTCTCCAAAGGCCTCTTGATGTTCAATTTGCACAGCCACTTTCCCCAAGAGATGTCTTCAGATGTCACAAAAAGCATTCTGTCATTCATTTCCATTTGCTGTGGTTACAGAGCAGCAGGCAGATATTGATGAGCACCATTTGTCTTGTGCCCACACTTCTGAGGGACCTCCAGAGCGGTCCTAACAATGAATTCTATTACCCACAGAGACGAGGCCCATCTGATGGCAGGCCAACCGCTACAGAGATGCTCAAGTGATGGGTCCAAATTATACAGTGTGCACGCTATTTCTCTGAGAGCAAAAAAATGAATCTTTTAGTTCTCCCCTTACCCTCTTTCTGGTTGTGTTAATGCGCATACATGCAAGTGGTTTTCAGGGCATAGTCAAGCACTAAAAGTAAACTCATCTTTCATCAGCAGCAGGATATTATCATCTATCATTAAAGCAGTAAGCAAAGCCATTTGCATCATCCTGAGTGTCGGAGCAGGCCAGGCTCCAGCAGTGCAGCCCATGCAGAACAAATGGTGCTGACGAAGTTTCTGGAGATGACATTCAGACGACAGCAACTCAACAGGAAGCATCAGATACTGGTGAGCTGCAACAAACTGCTGTGTGCTAATATTATTTTTATGATATTTTAATTTGTTGTTTTATGATGAATTATTTAATATTTAGTGTATATAAGCCAGAAACTGCTAAGAAATGCACAATTTGGCATCTTCTGACTCCTTGGTTTGTCCAAACGAGAGAAGTTTGCAGTGACTGAAAATAGAGAAAAGCATTTAAATAAAACTTTTGAGAATGTGAAAGCATTTAATGTTTGGCTAATGGGTTTTTGCTAGGCTGGGGACATGCACGGGAATGTGGCGACGTGCTTAAATATATGTGCCAAAGTGGATTTCATACAGAAGCTTTGGGTGGGGTTGGGGAAAATTGGATGCAGACATTGCCCAAAGTTGTAGCAAACAACAGGAGATTCATGGTGTCAGATGTATTCTGTCAAATTTGTTTGGTTTGCATGAGGAGTGGCACCTGGGTAGAAAAAGAGACATAAGAGAAAGAGATGGCAGTCAAATGATCCCAAACTAAAATCTAGCAGAGAACTCTCCAACAGCAAACGTGGCAGTAGAAGTATAATTTCCAGGTGAAAAAATGGTGACCACTGACATTAAATTTAATGTTGTTGGCGTGCTGTTATAGTGTTTCATGCATAAACGATGACAACCTGGTTAAAAATATTTTACTGAGGTTGGAACTGGAAAAAAAGGAATACAGGATATCAGCTTTAAAAATGAAACCAAAAGGTTTACAGATTGAAAATAGTTGCTCATATTCCCCCTCCTTTCCACTGATGAATTCCAGTTAGTATGACTGTATGAAAATAATTGTTAAATTCATGCAAAATAGCCATAATGTGTTAAGCCTTGAATGATGCTGCTCAAATAATTGTGTGACAGAATTAGTAATCCATTTGTAAAGGTTGGTAGTCCATCATTTAAAGAATTTGACCAGCTCTTATGATATCTGCCACTTTTCTGGTCAATTCACTTTGTCAGCAGCCTACCTAACATGAGGCAGTCTCCACAACATGGGAATCTAGTGCTAACAGTGTTAGTGCTATAGCTACATTTTGTACAGCTCCACCTAAAGTTTCAAAGTGTGTCGACCAAACAGAACACAAAGCAAGTCATTTATTTTTCTGTGAAGTTACTACGACTTAAAATGGTTAAAGCATTATTACTGTAAGTTAGAGTGTGCAATGTTAGCATTTAGTTTAAAGAGCTTAAAGGTATTTTTTTGTAATCACCCTAAGCAGAATATAACTAAAATGTTCACCACCAGGGGGCGGCATTTTACCTACTGCTGTTTAACTTTTGATATTTCCCCAGAGACTTTGCAGGCTGCCATTGTAAAGAAGAATGTGCTCTTAATGACTTGCCTGATTAGATAAAGGTTAAACTGACTCAGTACTCCGCCTTGTGGTACAAATTGGTATTACAGAGAAGTACAGCCCAGCTCTAGTTCAGCTTCAGTTGATAACTACTTAACACAATATATAAACGTTTTGGACATAATGCCAAAGCTGTTGTTTGTTGAATTCTGTTTATAGCTTTAGTTCATTTTTTAAGTGATTTTTAAACAGAAGAGTACCTTTAAATTGTAGCTTAACCAGATGCTTGGTTAAGCTCTTGTTATTGTGGTTGAAGTTTCTGACTTTGACAGAAAAAAGCATTAAAGTCATTATAAAAGTTTTATGACAGAGAAACTTGAGATTTCTGGATGCACTTTTAAGTCATTAATGTGGGAATCTTGAACACAGTTTGAGTAGACCCTCGCAGAGCCACTAGCAGACTCCTGTTTACCAATAAAACACTTGATCATTTATGTTATTTCTACATTTTCTATAAGTCAGTTAATCATTCAGGGTTGTAGCTACCACTGTAGACACTGAGGTCATGTTTGAAGTACTGTATGTGAGCGAACTATCTTTATCTGTTTTTGGCACCAAATATTAAATTAAATTTATTTTAAAGGGGATTAACTATAGACAGAATATATAAGGAACTGGAAGTGGAACTGAAAATGCAACACAAGAGTTAAATTAATATGTAAAACTGGAAGAAAAAGAACTTGTCATGTTTCTTTGCAGGTAATGTTGCTATTGGTGTTTCTAAAATCCTGGCTGTAATCCTGTAAATATTGAAATTTTTCCACCACACGTAGCAAATAAAAACATCCGCTGTAGCTGCAATGAATTTCTGAATCATGGCTTCTTTGGGCTTCAAATTATACAGCCTCTAATGATCCACTATAATCTGCATGAGCTACACAACTACTCCCGTATCACTCGGTTGTAAATCCTGTATTTCCATTTTAACAAGGCCATACACACAAGCCCATTATTAATACAAACACGCTACTTCAATTTTAGACCCGCCACGCTTGTTATAGTAATAATTTGACAACTTGATTTAGCCACATATGCTTCAACATGTACAGCAGATTATGCTTGAACTACTGGGTGTGATTCAAAGCATGCATTTCTTTTAGTGTCAGAACCGTTGGAAACATTAGGAGAATGGGCACATAGAGGATGCTGCTTACATGGCTGCATGAAGCACTTGGAACCCTTCATAAAAAGTCCCAGAGGGCAGATTTCAGTGTCGTTAGTGCTTCGTGTTATGGTAATGAAAATGCAGGGTACAAGCAGTTATATAAAAATCCATAACTGACCATAAAAGATGGAAAAAGGAGAGAAAACCAGCCTCACAGTCTGACTGAGGGTCATCTGAAGTACAGCAGAATTTGGTTTGTCATGAAACAGTCATTCCTCCTCAGCGAGCAGCTGAATGAGTGTGTTGTCTCTGTGGTATAACTGTGACTCATCTGTCGGCCGCCTTTCAAGTCTCAGCTGTCTCAACTGATTGGACAGTGAAGCAAAGGACTGTGAGCCACGAAGCTCGACTCAGTGTGCACTGAACATCTCAGCAGTGGAAATGACTAATATTTTGTGTCCAGGTTGTTAATGGGGAGATTGAGGCATCATAAATTATGTTAACCGTTGGCTTTTGCTTTTCACTAATGGTGAACCGAAGACAAGTGTTAAAGGATAATTGCTCAGCTGTATGGGTGGCTGTGGCTCAGGAGGTAGAGCAGGTTGTCAACTAATTGGAAGTTCGGTGGTTCGATCTGATTAAGTGTGTTGGGAAAGATACTAAACCCCAAATTGCCCCTGATGCATTCACTGGAATGTGCTTGTGTGTATGATAGATTAAAAAGTGTACAGAGTGCTCAGTAAGAGCATAAAAGTACCAGTCTGTTTGTTAATTTTACTATTGTCAACAAATCCAATGGCAAGACCCTACAAAAGCTGGTTTGCATCTGAAAACCACTGTGGTTAATGGAGTATATTTTGCTTTGTCTTGCTGTTAAACACTAGGGAGCCCAATGTGTATTAATCCGCAGCTGACAACAGACCTTAGTTTTTACACTATTTGCTCCTATTTGATTAACATTTGTTGAAAGCACATTGCCCAGCAGCTTACGGACTTTCTCTTTAGCGTTTTTTAAATGTAATTTTAGATTGGTCTTTCAAACAATTTCCATGATTTGGTCTTTTCATGAGGTTTGTACACTGCCCTGCCAAAAAAAGACGTCACAGACTCTAATATTTTGTTGGACTGCCTTTAGCTTTGATGGTGGCATGCATTCGCTGTGGCATCATTTCGATGAGCTTATGCAATATCACATTTATTTCAGTCCAGAGCTGCATTCGTTTTTCACCAAGATCTTATATTGATGATGGGCGAGTTGGACCACTGTGTAAAGTATTCTCCAGCACATCCCAAAGATTCTCAGGGGGGTTAAGGTCTGGACTCCATGTGTGAAAATGTTGTCTTGTGCTCCCTGAACCACGTTTTTCACAATTTGAGCCTGATGAATCCTGATGAAGCCTGAAAGAGTCCAATCTTTATGCTGCCTAGCAAACTGAAGCTTTTTTTCCCCCTGATTACTTATTACTGATAAGTGGTTTTCACAGCTATTTAGTGCCACGATCACAATCATTCAAGATGTTTTACCGACCACATTTTTCCTTCAAAGATGATGGTGCACCACTGTCCTTCCAGGTTTTAATAATGTGTTGGACCCAGTTTAAGTGGTTTCAGCGGTCTCTTTGAGTTGTTTTATTTGGTTGATGCAGGCCAGTCATTTGACCCCTCTGAAATGGAGTAACATCTTTTCCACAACTCACTGCAACAGGTAGGTTAAATAACCTGCTGCCAGCATATTAATCACAGCAGTAATTATTCAGCGGAAGGCTCTTACCTACAGTGTTTGCTTACTTAAATCCAGGTGGTGAGTTTTTTGGCCAGGCACTGTATTTTTGGTAAGTAGACCATTACAGATAAATTGGCCAACTTCACAGCATTACAGATGTGCTCTGTCTCCAGTTTATTCACAGACTTAATAACTTAACGCTTAAAAGTTATTGATTCAGCTTTAGCAGTGCTGGTACTTTGTGCTGAATTTGTTGTTTCAAACACCCTAATATTTCTACTCTAAAGGAGTAATCAGCTCACTGTTTAGTTTGTAAAATGTCAGAAAAATAGTGAAAAATCAATAAAATAACTTGTTGTGTCCCAGCTCTGATTTATGATTATCCAACAGGAGAAATGTCACATTTAACAAGCGTTAATCTTTGAAGGTGTGTAAGTTTTGTTTGATAAATGGCTCAAACAATTTTATTGATTATCTAAATTTTGTGGGTGCATTCTCTGATTATTGACTAGTTGATTAATTGACAGACTGTTCAGCTCTACATTTTGTGTTTGGGTAAAAGAAAACACTTCTTACAGACTTTACTCAAACATCACCATCAGCCTCAAATTACAGGATTAGTGCTTAGTTAATCATCAGGAATGCTGTTAATACATTTCAGCTCTTCCTCTGCTGTCACTATGATTAAATCCTGTAAAGATTAAAACAGCTGCTTTAGCTTCTCAAATATAAATAATTGAAAATGTTGTCAAAATGTAAAGCAGGAAGCAGCTCTATTCACGAGGGTGACGGCAATCAGATGAAATTGCAGAAGCAGCTGTTTTTAATCAATAATATGATGGGCCATGGCCATGAAATACCAAAGAGCAGCAGTCAATACAGCACCGTATCGGTTCAATCTCTTGTCTCTCCCAGACTGATCGTTTCAGCACACCATCACAGACAATAGGCATGAAGATGGGCACAGGAAGGAGAGAGATGGGCTGCATTTTGATTTACGCAGCCTTAGTTGGTAATTGATTTCAGTGTTTGCAATTTTAGTAATCCTGGTGTTCATGGTGAGAGGAGAGGAATTCATTTTCTGCAGGAAATAAATTAGGGAATGGCGAGAGATAAAATGGATGTTGGAGAACACACCTGAAGAGTGGGAGAATAATAATGAGACTGGTTTCACAGGCCCCCCAGACATCTCATTTGATTGGCTGAGCTCAACCGCCAGCAATGGCCCGGCAGGCTTGTTGGTAGAGAATTTATTCCATTTTGTCGCAAAGTGATGGAAATGAGGCCTCTCTGGCCTGAGAGAAAGTACATTATTGAGTAAAATGACAGAGGGAAATATGCAGCAACATTCATGCATTTGGAAGAGGAAGCATCACAGGAAAAGCAGGCGGAATAAGAGCAGAAAGCCACATGAATTAAATGAGTCATTTCAAGGCTGTACTGTGTTCATACTTGAACAGGAATTCTGGATGAATGAATCCAGAAAAGTGATGAAACACTGCTGACTGTGTGTTTAACAGTGTTGAGGAGTGTTGAGGATAGCCATGCATAACTTTGAGGCTGCACAGCCTCAGTGTACTACCAGGGTAAACTTGATTCTAGAAGGCAGATAATTTTTTGAGCCTTGGTTTCTCCGTGGCATTTTCTATTTGGTGTCCCGAGTGCTGGTTTTCACCAACATTGCCTATGGCTTTGTGGTGATGCATTATTAAAGCTGGGGTAGGCAGCATATTTTTGCCTTCATTAGGCAACAGAAATCCATAACCTTTCAGCATATTGTAATTCCAGTGGTCTGAGAGGGAACTTTAGACTCCTGCAATCCTCTGGGGTTTGTTTTCAGGTTTTAGAAAATCTAGCCCGTGACGGGAGGCCTTGGCCAGTCACAATTTTTTTTTTTTTTATTGTAGTATAAAAAGCAGTTAAGACTTTTTAGGGAGTGTGCAAGATGTGGTGGTTCGATGGGTTAAGCAGAGGATTTTTACCTGGGAGAGTGGGGTCTGAATCTTGTGCATGCCCATGCTACAGCATTGTTTGGTCTGTTTGTGCTGTTGGCAAACTGATATACTTAATCACATTAAGAAAATGCCTTTAATTTTTGTGGGTCCCCTGCAATGCTCAGGGCCTGTTCTACTATAAAAATGTCACTGTTAGGTGGTTGCTTGCTTGCATCATGATGGTGTCATAATATATGATTATATTCAAGTTTTGTATGTTATTGTTGTGAAATTAAAATCATTTGATGCTTTATAAAGTAAAGGAGCATAAATGGTAAAAATGGGTCATTTTAGCCCATTAGTAGGTGGTTGCTAGGCAACTCAAATACATCATAACATCTGATATAGATGAGAACCTTCAGGGGCCTAAGATGTACCTGTGTGCCAAATTTGGTGGCAGAACTCCTGATCGTGTAGGAGACAAACAGAGCTGTATCTTTACTATAACAAAACAAATCTCTGTGTGTTTGTTTGTTTGTCCATGAACGTCTCCTAGACCATCAGCAGTTGAGCAGTCCAACTTACACAGGTACATCTTGGGCCCCTGAAGGTTCTCATCTATATCAGATATTACGATGTCTTCGAGTTGCTTAGCAACCACCTGCTAATGGGCTAAAATGGCCCATTTTTAGCATTTTTGCACCTACAACACCTTATAAAAGCATGGTGTAATTTTTATTTCATGACAATAATGTCTAATTTATATCCACAAAAATTAAGCTATGCATGATATATTGTGACGCCATCATATTGCCTGGTAATCACCTAGCAATGGGTTAAAATGACCTGTTTCTAGCCTTTATGCACCTACAGCACCTTATAAAAACATCCTATTGTTTTGATTTCACAACGATAGCATCTCATTTGTAGCTACAAAAGCTGAATTATCCATGCCTAGCAACCACCCAGCAATAAGCTAAAATGACCCATTTTTAGCATATAAACAACACCTACCACCCCTATTTTTAACTTTTCTCAATGTGATTGAGTATATCAGTTTGCCAACAGGACGAACGAGCCAAACAATACTGTAGCACGGGCATGTACTGGTTATAGTAAGAGAAGATACGAAGCAAAGCTGATTTGGTGCCTGTTTGGTGGGAGGGGGGTTAAAAAACAGAGGGAAGAGGGCCATCTGTTGTCAAATTCTGCTATTTTTCATGGCTTTTCTGGATTTCTAGAAAGAGCATGAATGAAGATATTTTGAATGTCTTTGTTGAAACATCACAGGTGATGTAACATTACTTTCTACAGGGAGCAAATAAGTAATGTATTTCTCTAAATAAATAAATAAGCATAGTTTTTGGAAGTATTTTCTTTCCTCTAAAGAAGCTGGTTAGTTTATGTAAAATTATGACTGTCAGCATGTCTAAAGCTTCTAATTCACAATTATGACTTTCTTAGCTAAAATGATCTTATTTTAGCCACTGTGGCTAACTAGTGTAAGCTAATGGGGTTGTATGGAAAAAGAACAGTATGAGAATGAGGCCGAGGGTGTACTCACACCAGGTGATCAGTATCATGCCCGAGCATGTTTGACCCCAAAAGTCCAGTTTGTTTGAAGTGTGATTGTTGCGTACTGTGCTCTGGCCTGTATGCATGATAGTGTGATCGCTAACCACGTCCCAGCATGAAACTCCCAACACTTCCTGAACTACAGCTGTCTCAGTGAAAGATCGCTTTTAGAGGATGGTGTGTCACCACTTCCAATAATTCCCTCAGTTAAGCCACAAAATGCAACAGCGCTTCTCAAGAGCCCGTGTTCGTGAAAAGAGGGGGAATGAGAGAGAGGAGCTGAGATGCTGAGACAAACTGGAGGGTACTCAGCCCAGAAAGTTAAGCACAGTGAGAGTGCAGGCCAGTGGGTGATTACACTCTTAATGTGGAAGTGCTGGCCATGTTATGTGGGTGTTATACTTTGTGTGCGTGAGTATTTGAGGGTCATCTTGGGTCTGTGCTAAATAAATGTCTTCATCAGAGGCTGAATGTGAGGCTCAGAGTGGACCTACACATGCCTTCCAATTTTTTTTGTGACCACACGGACACGACGCCAGGTGGACTTCTAAGGGATGTGAGAAAAGGTGTAATAAGAAGAACTACTTGTCCAAGGTCGTCTGTGTGACATTGATAAAACGTTAATCTAACCTTTAAAATTACATAAAATCTGTGACACTTTAACTGGTTTGCACATCATTTATTTACATGGCATTCACATTACAGTTGATGATAATTGCAATGCTGCAGCATGACACTGTAATATACAGAAAATGCTGCTGCAGTTTTAATTCAGCATTAGTAAGTTCTTCCAGACTTTCAACACTGCACACAACACCAAAGTCACAACAGGTTCCCTTCAAGTCCCAAACACCTACAAAACACAACTTAAATACCCAAAGAAGTTAAAGTTTCTTCACAAACAGTGCAAAAGACATTCGAAGCAGCTCAACACAATGCAGAAAAAGAGAAACACCTGCCTTCTAGCAGAGCAGTGATGGTCTGAATGTTAAAGATTTTCAAAAAGATAATAAAAGCATTAACAGCCACAGAGTTTCATCCAACAGACCTGACACAGAAATACAATTCAAGTAATTCAATGGTAGACTGATGATTCAGTAAGTCTGGTTCACTGCAAACAAAATAAAATTCCAACAGAAGCAAAAACCTCCTGTCAGTGTTTTAAGGATATTGCACACCTAATAATTTAAATAAGACTCACTGATTAGTCATTATTTATTACCATTGTCGTATTTCTGCACTGATAGTCAGTAGAAATAATTTGTCAAGAGCAACATTAATAATAGATTTAAATATGACCTCCACTGCTGACCTTTATGTTTGAAGGAAAAGGGTAACCATAACATTGTAGATGGTGAATATTCAGAGAGAAATCTGCACGTCTGAGTGAGATTTTAGGATTTAAAAAAAAAAATATATATATCTAGAGGAATCCAGCGACTGTAGACGTCTCTCAGTGTGAGGCGACTGGCCACTCTACCTATCTGATGGTAATTAGCCCTTGCCCTGTTACCATGGCAGCTCAGAGCAGGTCAGGCAGGATGAGGCCCGGGGGTTTGGGCTCCACACAGTTAATCCAGAAGTTGGCACAGCTGGCGTGGTACTGATGACCCCCATACAGCAGCTTGAAGTTGTCCGTCTCCGAGTTGAACGCCTGTTTGAGTGAAAAGGTGAAATATTAAAGACAAACCTGTGTGAGGAGGACTCTGTGGCACCTCTACAGCACTAGTGGCATCAGGACTTCGTTTTAATGCTGCTGAAAGAGAAAACTCTGGTGTATTTTAACTAGCACAAAACAGCACATGTCAGATCAACAACCGAAGGCAATAATCCTTAGATGGAGAACCCCAATTAAGTTAATTTCCACGTCTACTTTTGGTCAGGCTCAAAAACAAATATTTAACCAAATCTATTTTTGTGCAAAGCTGCAGGGCGCTCATGCCCATACAGCCGTAACAGCCACATTAATTAACTGGGAAATATGACACATGCTTGTAACATCCAGCCATATCATATTTGATATTTATAAAAGTATGTGCAGTATGGTTATTCACAGTATGAATCACTTATTTTCTGAGTGCAGCACGGTGGTGCACAGTGCAGCTTTAATGTAGGTGACCCTGCAGTAAATTCCAGCCAAGTTACGAAGGAGAAAATCTGCCTCTGGCAAGCAAAGCATTTCAGTACACATGGGCAACGCCTACTGGGAAAAACTCAAGTTGTTAAAAATGGTCTGCATAAAATTATATGCGAGTACAGGAAAAGGAGATGAAAAAAAATACACAGTGTATGAATAATACTCCAACTGGTACAAATTTTCTATCTACAGAAGTGCTGCGAGAGCCACATGCTGTGAACATCTCACTGATCATAACTGACTGTTTACAAGGAGTCAAACTAAATCTAAAGATTTTCCGCATACTTGAAAAATGCAGCTGTGGTTGAAATTAAAGGACGTTCATGCTGTGACACATTTACACTGTTATGTATAAAAAGTTAGGAAGGAATGACGGCGCCCCTGGTATTTCTGTAACTGTAGTGGAACAAATAAACGTGCACCGGATGACATTTAGAGAGACCTAAGACGAGAGGTACTGTGTAGGCATCTCTTTATATGCAAAATATGCATTCAAGATGCAGTTTGTGTGTTGAAGCAAACTGGTTGCAGCTGCACACCAAGTTCCAGATGGTGTGATATTTCCTAAAAAACACAGTTTAGACATCAAGATGAAGGTTTTCAATCTGAAGTTGTGCATGAGATCTATCAAAACACCCACAGACATCTTCATGCATGCTGATTTATTTCAGTGAAAACACATGAGACGATTTGTCTGAGGGTGCATGTCTAATCAGATGAAGCCATGTCTGACTGAGTAGAGGAAGCTTTACCAGCCGGTTTAAACATGAGAATAATAAAAAAAAAACTGGTCAGGACAAATATCTGCAAGGTGGGGTAAAAAAAGAAAATTATTCTCTGAAAAGTTGACATAAAATAAACTTAAAGGATTAAAAATCGAAATATTCAAAATCTGATAAAATATATCGTGCTATGACTGAAGCTATGAGAAAATTTTAAACCCCATGCCGATGTGAGTCAGGTTGCAGACATTGTATTTCCATCACTGTCTGTGCTTTCTATTCACAAATATGGATCACCTCATTTATTTCGTTGAGACAAAAGGGTAACAATCCCCACAGTGAAGCCTTCTGCGTCATAATGTGATTTGATTCTGTGCCTGAAAAATATTGTCTGAACCGGAGCTGTTGAGAAAATAAAATGTGACGAACTGACCCCCACATGAGGGCTCTGATGCAAGTTTGCAATTTCACTGGGCCCAGCTGCAGGACTGTGCGTGCAATCAGGAGATGCTAATGTGTGCGATGTGCAGTTTAGGAGTTTGCATCCCCGGTGAAATAATGGAGCTGAAGCCGGAGAGAGGAATGAGTCATGTGCGGTGAATCACAGCCTCCCACACAGAAGCAGAGGGGAGACGCATGCAGAAATACACCACCACAACACACCATTAAGTCAAATACATCTCCACCTGCCTGAATGCAGTCTGCAGCACAGATGCTGGGCTCGATGAAGGGCTTTCTCAGACAAGCCGAATGACACATTTCCACTTTTCACTTTTTCCTCACACGCTCACATTTCACTGGAGGACCGATTTCCTTTCAGAGCCCCTTTGTGCCCTGGCCTACTTGCTTCCACAGACCTGCACTTAGAGGAGTGCCAAAGCTGGAAATGTTGGAGGGAGAGGATGCAAAATGAAAGGGTGGTCACACCAAAACACACCCTGCCTTCACTGCAGTGCCTTTCCTGCTCCAGACTTCACCTGCGCGTCAACGAAAGGAGGCTAATTTCACCTGTTTTAACTAGACAGAGCCTTTTACACAGCCTGCCTTTGAAAATAATTTGTTTTTAATGCCTGGTTAAATAAAGGTTAATAAAAGCCTGCTGTGAAACAACAGTGTGGGCTTTCATGCTTTCAAGCTGGAGTTGTCAGATAAAACAGAGACTCTACTAATTCACCTGACCTTTTAGCTGCACATAAAGGTTAGGGATTCAAACTGGTTCCTCTATCTGTTTGGATATGAAAATCAAGCTTAAATGCAAACTATTTTCATAGGAGTTAAAAATAAATACGGCATAATTACCCTTAAGCTCCTCTCCCTGTCTTTAGTCAATGCCTGCAAGCACAAGAGCAGTCAGAGAGGTGAAGCATATTCATGCAACGCTGAGAGCAAAGTGTGCACAGAGTGAGCAGCAAGCAGACATTCACAGCAGCCGTTTCACCGCTTTTCACAGTATGTTTGTGGCTGAAAACATGAAAGAGTCAAAGTTTTTACCCTCAGGGCTCCTACACATTTTCCAGCTCAGAATTCAAGAGATTTTGCCTTGATCGATCTAAAATATTGATTGAAGATTTCGGCCAGTGTTTAGTATGCTCACTGTAGCAGATCAGTGCGGTTTGTCACAGTTAGTCCACTACTATAGACAAATCTGGGTTGTAGACAGAAGTAGATGCACTTCACATGTGAACCTGTGTCTGTGTTCAAAATTACAGTTATCAATTGACATTAAAATAAAATTGACATTAAAATAAAGCTTTTAAACTGAAAACAAAAAATATCTGGTCCAGCTTTATCAGAGCTTTTTTTTTTCTTAATCCCCGGGGCTGTTATCACTTACTCCAAAAAGAAGCTGAGATTTTAGAGAAAACAAAGAAAGGAAAAGCTTCTGCTCCGTGAAATTAATTTTTTTTCTATTAATCCCCCATGTGCTGATCTTTTGATCTGTTGCTCGCTTGGTACAAAAGTATCGTGTTAGAGGTGAAACAATCAGCCGATCAACTGAAACTGTATCATATCAGTGTTTTTATTAGGTGATACAATAAAACTTCAGCTTTGTCTGGTGGTTTTCTTCTACAATAATACACTGAATATCTTTGGGATTTGGGTTATTGATCAGAAAGAACAATGAGTGCATTTGGTTATGTCTTAGATGGTGAAAAAACTGTGAAGGACTAAAAATAATCAGTATTTAGTTGCACCCCAATTCTGATTTTTTCTTTTTTTTTCTTTTACAGTGCAATGAGTCAAGACGTTTGATAAACTATAAGCCAACATAAACACAATACCTGCACTCACTGACACTTTATTGTGAGGCAAAAAAACCTCAAAGCTGTCACACGATACATTGTTGAAGATTTGGAGTCGGGCACTACTTTTGCTACTTTTTATTTCACCTTAAATCCTAAACCATAAAGTAATTCATACCGCTGATGCTATTCCACACTTCACATCCAGACTGTTTAAGGTCAGATGGAAGCTGCAGGTTAATGTAACTCCATTTCCAAAAAAGCTGGTATGTAAAACAAACAATGCAATAATTAGAAAATAATTTCAATCTTACATTTAGTTGAAAATACTAAAAATACAACATAACAAAAACTAAGAAATAAGAATTAAAAAAAAAAAAAAATCTGCTCAGTTTGAATTGGCTACCAGCAACATGTTTCAGGAAAGTTGGGATGGGGCCAAATAACCGCTGGCAACGTGAAGTGGGCGGGTACCGAGTTAAAATTTTCTCAGCTCTGAGGTGAGCGACTGAATCAGAAAGCAGGATACCACTGACTGACATATGATATGGTAGTAAACACATTAGTGGGTCACCTTAGCAACTGTAGCCTGGAATGTCCAGTGGCAACCAACAATCAGCGACAAAGTGACGTGTGAGAAGCAAATCGCTTCCTGTGTGGACTGGGCTTAAGGCCTCAGTCACACAGGCCTAGAGACTGGTCAGCAACCCCCTGGCAACGACTGGTTGCTAGGGAAAAATGCATATTCCCCGACTGACTGGCGAGTGGTTGCTGAAGGTTGCTGGTTGTCACCAGGTGAAATCAGTTGCAAAGAGGAAGCTGCAGCAAAGACATCCTTGTGATTGTTTTGGTCATTAGCAGATTGCCGCGGTTGCCTGTAGTTTGCATGGAAGACGACAACTTGTCTGCAAACACTTGCCAACTACTCGCTGAGCGGTAGTGAAACTTGTAAACCAGAAACCGTGAACGTCTGTGTTCAAAGTAAAATCTGTGCCTTATCGCTGCAACCAACACGTTTCAAAAGGCCTGTGGTTGCCAGGTGTTACTGACCTGCGTAACTGGGGCTTTAGCATTCAATTTCACAGCGACTGACAGCAACCACTCACCAAACGGTCAGGGAATACACATTCTTCCCTAGTGATCGGTGGTTGCCAAGGGCGGGGTCAGTGACTGGTGGTTGCCGGGGGTGGGGTCAGTGACCGGTCTCTAGGCCTGTGTGACAAAAGGAGCCCCAATTTTTTTCTAACCAGGGTTGCAATTTCAAACTTCTTGTAGTTCCACTTTCATATAGTCTACCTTCATCTGCTGGAGGGATGAGTACTGAATGTCTAAGACAAATATCTCAACTGTAACTGTCAATGTAAATGTGTTTAGTTTTTCTTGGCTGCGCTGTAATGGCAGAGGCACCATATTTGTCTATTTACTTTTGAACATTTTAAGAGAGCACTCTTTCAATTCCCAAACTTTTTAAGCTTGGTATTACACAGGAAGTCATTTCCCTGACTTTCTTTGTCTGTGTAGGAACCCTGCTAACCTTGACCAATTTGAATCATGCTGTGACAGAGATAGGCAACCTAACAACAAATGTATGATAAAACATATTGGCGAATTTAGAGGATCCACAGAATGAAGTGAGATCGCTGTGGTCCAAACTCCTGTGAGCTGATGTTAAAGCTACACACATTCAACTTGATAATCAATCCAAATGCTTGAGGCACTTCAAAAAGCTGCATTAAAATAAATAGCCAGAAATGCTAAATTATTCATCTTAAACTCCTTTCCAGTCCTTCTCCCTGTAATTGCCTAAATTAGCATTTATCGTTTAGTGGAGGAGCTGGAGCATCATTAGCTTAAAAAGTATCACTTAGGGTGAAACTGCTGCTGCTTCTGAGTGACAAACTGAGAAGAGATGAAGCTGTCGCCCTTGCTGCTCCTTAACCCAAAGAAGACATGCAGAGGGAAAAAAAAGGTGCAACAACCCAGATTATTAGTCCAACAGGAACATGGTGAGTCTGGCTGAATGTGACTGTTTGGCTCTGTTTGAATCAAGAATGATTTGAAAGATTAGAATTCAAAACATGAATTGAACAGGAGCCACTGAGCTCATCGGCTGTCGAGCATTTTCCCCGTTTCTTTGACACCACATCAATGTCTCCACCCGCCTGCACCTTTGGTCGAAAAACAAATCAGTACTTCTTCACTGAGGGACAATGCAACAATCAGTGCCGTCCGCTGTAGCCTAAGCTGTCCTTTCACTTCATTATACTCAGAGGGGATGCTATTCTCCACTTGGCTTTTATGCATTCTTACCAGGGTGGTTGTGCCAAAAATGTAATTAAAAGATGGGTTATTAATCTCATGCTTGTGGCACAGAGACAAAATAAAACTGCATTAATTTCAGGCTGCCTCTGTGCACACAAGAGTGAGAGGTGAGAGAGTGCGTTTGTGTGTGCAGGTCTATTATCTGCCATTCTCCCTGCTTATGACTAATGTGTAAGCCACATCTGCTCGCAGCCTAGATGCCTCTCAGTCAGCCATATCTTGCCTGGACCATCCATCTGGCTCTGGCAGAGCAGCAGACGGATCACAAGAAACAATCAGCGCCACCATCCTGCCCCCTAAACCGCAGGGTCCGAAAAAAACGTTAATGGCCCACGTCGATGAAAATCACAGCGACCGTAGGCAAAGAGGAACAGCCATTCTGCCCCGCTCTCTGAACAGTTAGTAGAAACACCGATGGTTGTTAGCTCAAAGTGGCGAGGTGAGCAGCTACCTCGAGATGGAGGTGACAGAATAGAAAATGAAACCCTTCCAAGACAAAGTAACAACCTTCGTGACCTTGAGGAACCAATCACAGAGTGAAAAAAACCCACCCTGAGGTGCCAAAGTGACATCTTCCCTCTCTGTCATTTACTTCGAGAGTGCACATTGTTATCCTTGGACACTTCTTACTTCATACTTCACTTTAAAAGCCGGGAGACGACCTGAAGTGACTGTCTGCTGACTGTCTCCCCTACAGTGACTGTCTGATCAGAGCCTGTCAAGCTTTGACTTTCTTCACATTGTGGGATGCTAATAGGTTTGACACCTGGTGTTTAGAGAGTTTAGAGAGTGTAAACAGGAAAAACTGACTAACCACTGACTTTGCAGTATCACTTCCAAAACTATTAGCATTGTTTCTGGAGTAACATTAAAAGAAAGCTCTATCAGAAACAGTGTCGTATTTCCAAAGTCCTTCTAGAAGCAACCCTTGCCACTCTGCAGCCATCTAATTAACACCTCCATGTTCTTCTGTGGGCAGTTGTTTTGAAGCAATATCTAAATTAACTTTCATTTCAATGGTCACCGACACATAGAAACTGCATGTATAGCTTGTGATTTGGGGGTAAATTTTGGACTTTTAGTTGTATTTTGCAGGTGTTTGAACTTTTATTTTAATCTGAATCTCAGGTCTGAAACATTGTCAGTTTTACAGCATTCTTACTGATAAAACACGCTACCCATGGCCTGCTATACCACATTGAATAGATGGTTAAGGCCTAGGAATCTAATCAATGTGTTTCGTGATGTTGGACAGACTGACTTTTCCACTGAAAATCCTGAAACTGCACTTATTCTTCTTCAGATATCTCATCCTGTTCATCATCTCATTTGTAAATGGATGATTCATTAAAACGTCAATTTGAGTTCAATATAATTTTATTTATACAGCGCCAATTCACAACAACAGTCGTCTCAATGCGCTTTATTTTTTGAGGTAAAGGCCTCACAATATTATAGAAAAAACCCCAACAGTCAGACGATCCCCTATGAGCAAGCACTTGGCAACAGTGGGAAGGAAGAACTCCCTTTTAACAGGAAGAAACCTTCAGCAGAACCAGGCTCAGGGAGGGGCAGTCATCTGCTGAGACTGGTTGGGGGGTGAGGGAAAGAGAAGACAAAAAAGGAAGGGTGATCCCTTACTTATGCTCAGGCTGTTGGGGGACTTCCCATAATGCACTGGGTACTTCTCCCTATTCCTCTTCGCATTTCCCATGCATTTATATGCCACTAATGCATGTCATTAACTTTGTGTCTATTCTCCCTATAGTTTATATTTGGTTCTGTTTCTTGTTCATGGTCTCTCTTTGCTCCTCTTCTCTCTTTCTTGTCATCCCCTACCCAGCTGCAGCAGATGGCTGCCCCTCCCTGAGCCTGGTTCTGCTGAAGGTCTCTTCCTCCCCACAGTCGCCAAGTGCTTGCTCATAGAGTATTGTCTGACGGTTGGTGTTCTCCCTCTAGTACTGTAGGGTCCTTACATTACAATATAAAGTCCCTTGAGATGTAACTGACATTGTAATTCAAGGACGATTCTGTCTTTCTTTATGTACATCAGTCTTTCGGCACATTAAGCAGTGCTCTTTTCGACCTACAGCAAGTTATCAAATCAGTGAGCTGAAAATATGAAAATCATAAACAGTCAGCTGGATTTTGGCCAAACTTATGAAGATAACGTTAGCTTAACAAACTAGAAAACTACATCTGACAAAATCTGCCATGTGACGGCTGAAAAGTTTTGTTTGATCTTCACTGTGACTGCAGGTGGTAAATCATCATTACTTGCATCATATGTGCCGTGAGAAGAAAAAGCTTGACAGGCAAAGTAATGTAAGGTGTTGGGGTTTAGATTTTGGCTCATGCTTTCTGCGTTTATCATGATTATGTATGTGTCTAGGCAGAAAATTGTTTGCCTGTGATAGAGGAGCAGTGGAGAGATGGGAATCCTGTCACTCTGGCCCCCTGCAGGGCTCGTCAGTAAGAGGAGGATAGACCCCCCGAGGTCCCCAACAGGAAAGAGTGGAATGAGATTTGGATGACAGTTGACTGTCTCATACTCGTTTAAACAGACGACCAATAGTGCTTTCTTCTTTGTTCTGTAAAAATGTTTCAAAGTCAAAGAAATGTCAGTTATCCGCTGTGGATGAGCACAACATCTGTGTAAAAAATGTATCCACTAACAGTTTCTCTGTGTGAGTGTGTGCATGCACAAACCTTGCTGCGAGCGTCGACGTTCAGCAGACAAACCCCACAAGCCAAGTCCTTTGCATTCTTGATGCCGGGCCTCAGAATACAGGAGGAGAAATCCAAGGAGCTTTCATCAGGCTAGACACACACACGCAAAAACACACACATTTTACTTCCTGCTGCAGGGCAAAATGTAGTCATTTCTATTCTTATAATAACAGCAGAAAGAACAAGTCTGCTTACAGTAAACATCTCCGAGCATCATCAACTTTTTATAAAGGCTTGGCATGACTTCGGCTATTTGGAGTAAAAACACTTCTTGCATTTACATCTTTCCCCTTTAAGGAAAGAAATCTACATCCCTACTTTAATTAAACATTTGTTGCATTTTGTTTCTGCCTCCTTTCTCGAGATACTAAATCATTTTTATCTTCTACAAACAGTATTCCTCCTCTGCTGGCTCTGTGGATGAGATCAGTCCTCCTCCTCTTGGTTCCTGTGTTTACAGACACTTGGAGACAGCTGGGTAAATAAATCTTTACAGTCTTCGTCACCCCCGCTGATCCAAACACCGGCCTACCAAAAGGCTCCATCTGCATTGCTTTCAAATCAATGAATCATTGATTTTATCCTAATGGACTGACAATACCGGATTCACTAACACTTAATCATGTTATTGGCAGGACCTGCATTGTGAACTGACCTTCAGTGCTCTGTTATCAATGTGTAATTCCACTTGAAAAAGAAGGCAGTAAAAGCAACCAAGTGCATAAATCTGGGTGTATTTCTATCTGTGCTGTGTTCTTGTGTGCTCATACAAATGTCTTTGAGCTTCTTACAGCGAGCTTGGCCAGCGACATGAAGCCTATGAGGTTGTTCCACACACGGCTGATGTCCTTCAGCAGCTGCTGCAGCTTCTCTGAGCACACTGCTGTCGCCTTGATGCCCAGCTCCACTCGCCGGGTGACGCGATACACTTCCACCACACCTGACAGAGAAAATACAAATGCACACGTCACAAAAACACACTTTCTTGCTTGGCACCGAGCACCTCGCCATGACACGTTAGCTGATCAGCTCATTAAAAGCAGAGAAACAGTAAAGCAGCAGGACCCTGTCAGACCGGGCAGAGATAAGCCATCATACCAGACCTCACCTTCATCTTGTCCTTTCTGTCCTTCACAGGGTGTAAGGCCACACACAGGCTTCTTTAACAGGCTCTTGTTCCCTCTTTATAGCTAGCTCCTGAGGCCTCATTTTGAACTGTACATGGCAGTGTTAGCTCTGTTTGTGCAAATGTTTCCAGGCTTACAATATGATTTATCAATATCATCAAGCAGGCAAGGGCTGAGCTTGTGAATTTTAGCATGCAGTATGCATTTATAGGGACCGCAGGGACCTTTTTGCACAAAGTGAGGAGTAATCAGTAGATTTTGTTTGCCTTGTCTTGCTATTAAGTCCCTTTTGTTCTATAGAAGCAATCACAAGTCACAAACTCACAAGTTATGTTGGTTCAGATTTTTTTAGTGTCTTCGGCTGCAGGGGGGGAATAAAACTGCTCGTGTTTTCAGTTCTATGAGTGAGACTCACTGCCATAAAACTTCAAAACAATCACCACGCCATAAAATAAAGTGGTTACTCGTGATGGTCCTGCCTCCTCTGTGCTTTGTGGAGACTCACTGACCATGTCAAGCATCACCTTCAGGGATGATTGCTGTCAGAGACACCTCACCAATTATTGAAGCAATATTTTTTTTCATCCACAGGTGATACTGATGAGGTGGACTGTCTTACACCTGTGAAAGTCATTCTGTGCTCATCAATCCAGTTTTCTTTTTCTTTTTTTTTTTTTACATGTACTTTCTTGACTTCTTTTTGACCTGCACAGCTGCAGCATCGACTTCTTCTGTCGCTGTCTGCATTCCTCCAGAAAACATGTCGGTGGCAATGAGAACTATTTAAAGCCATTTTAAAGGAATATATATGGCTGATTTGTGGTGTGTGCTCATGTAAATCATGGATGAATGCACATTTTCTTGTGCAAAGTGCTGGTTTTTGCACACAGATTTTAGAGTGCTTTCCATGCATGATTTGACAAATGAGGTCCCTGGTGTATTTATGGTAGTGTGTGTGGTTCCTCACCGAGCAGGTACTCCATGCCCTGAGCAGACTGGATGACCTCGGTGCAGACAGAGGAGCTGCTGATGCTGTTCAGGGTGTTGTTGGCTTTGTTGATGACCTTAATGTGAAAGGACAGAAATCATCGTTATTCCATACATACTGGTTTTGCTTATCATACTCATAATGAGCGTCCAACAGCTGCCCTGAATTTTGAAGTATGTCATGATTATGATCTTTACCCAGGAGTCATTTTGAGCATTCCTGCTAATAATAGTTATAGATAAAGTTTGGTGCCAACTGCCGACCAGCACTGATTTGTTTTTGTTTTTTTAATAAGAAAACTCACATTCTGCTGGAATGTGTATAATTTATGATATCTTGGATTGTAAAACATCAAACAGACTAAAGATGATCATAAATATTCCAGCAGTAAAGGAGACAGTTCATTCAAGTCATGCATCATCCTTGTTTTTTGATGAGACTTACAAAACCAAACTCCTAAAGTTATACTTGCGGTCTTAAAGAAAATAAAGAAAATAAATTAGTACCAAGACATACGTGACAAGTCAAGTCCTGGCTGAAAAACATTCCAGTGCCTTTTGGTTATCTTAATTACTACATTCGCAGTCACTCTCACAATTAAATCTCTCCAAGATATGAGGTCAAATACAGGACACAAACAAATACAAACCTCCAGAGCGCTTTCCAGGCACCTTTGCCACTCATAGGCGTAGCGCTCGCTCTCCTGCAGCAACACAGCACAAAATTATCTCAAATGAACACAAAGGAAAAACAGAAAGGAACAAAAGGGACATTTTTGTGTTTTGCAGCTTTAAGAGTCCTGAGTATTGTTCTGAAATCTACTGATATTAGGGTCCCCGCTTCACCTCCACCTCCCCAGTCAGGTCCTTGTACTTGTCCCTGATGACAGGCAGGGCGGGCTTCTCGTTCAGGGTGTTGGATCGGTCTCTGAAGGGCTGTTCTGGTGCTGGAGACGGGGGTGAACACCCTATCTCCTTCTCACCCAAACTGTGACTGCGTTTGTGGGAGCCTGAGGCAAAGACAGGACAGAGAAGAAGGGAAATGAGAAAAATATCAATTCAGTAACCTGTGGTGATACAACTCATTTTGAGCGATGCACATGTTTGTGTTTGTTTTCGACCGTTATACTTCCATTCTGTTGTGGTTAATTCCTCCCAGACAGGGACAGCATGAATAAATACTTAATTTGTGGCAAACAATAATTAGGTACAAAACAGAGGCACAAATATGCAGGTATGAATAATTCATAGACGGACAAAAACCATGGCAAGGTACCACAACAAACACAGGCACAAACATAAGCGAAGCCCAGATTATTCCAGTGGGGCTAGCTGTTAGTGCATGTGTGTGTATATGTGTCATCTACACACAGGTAATGCACCCCCAACTCCACCAACACACACAGAGACATCATCCTCACCACAGCTACTCAGCCCACACCAAAAGCCCCACCACGATCAGATTACTGTTCCACGGGGCGAAGAGGAGGTAGTGAGGCTTACTTATTCACACACATTAACTTTGGCACAGGGAAATGAATCTATATAAGGCTTTGATCACAGTGCAGGAAACTGTAATAAATTATTTGTGGAACATAACACCAGCAAACAGCAGTTAGAAAATGAACAGCCTCTAAGTGGATACGGTTAATTTCTGCTCATGGATTTGTGGACACATGCTAATCCATCTCACCGGTTGCTGCCATTAGAGCGGAGCTGTCATCTCAACACTACCATCTAATGCTTGACAGCTTTATTACACATCTGATGGGCCCGGTTTGTGGGGGTGGGGTGCTTGAGCAGAGTGCTGGGCCAAGGACTTATAGCTGGCCAGCAGAGTCACAGATTTCTTAAAAAACACATGTAAAGTGGAATGGGCTAGACTACAAGCAACATTTACCCATACATTCATATAGCCTATTATTCCAAGCACTTTTCATTGTCCTCACATCAACTGCCAATTTAGAATCGCCAAATAACCTAACATGCATGGTGGCTCCAAACATGTGGATTCATCCGCTGTGGAGACCCCTTTGCGAGTAAGGGAGCAGCCGAAAGATGCTTTAGACTGTTGAAGGAAGCTTGAGTACCCAGAGGAAAGGTCTCAGCTGATCAGGCCAATCAAACCCAAAATAACCCACAGCCACAGCAGATATTAACATCAGTGGCAAAACTGCTCTTCAATGAAGTGATTAGCCCATCTATAGAGACTTAGTTGACAACAATTTGATTATTCATCGAGCAATGCTGCACATATTCACTTATTCCAGGTTGTTAAATATGAAGATTTTTCTGCTTCTCTTTGTTTAATATCAATACAAACTGTATCCATTTGGATTTGGGCAATTTGTCAAACAAACAAACCAAAGTGACAGTCATATGTGGATTTGTGGCTACAACTGATGATGACAGTTGCAGAGCTGATTATTGTTATTAAAAGCTGAAAAATATCAATCAAATCCCAGAATCCAATGTCCTGTCTTCACATGTCAAAAATGCAAATACATTCAATTAAAGATGAATTAAACAGAGAAAAGCAGAAAATCCTCAGATCAGAGAAGGTGGATACCCAATTTAGCTGAAAAAATAATTTATAAATAAATTATAAAAATAGTTGCCAAGTTATTAATTGATTATTTGACTAATTTAACTTGCACTCACAGGTAGTAAAATCAACAGTAAGACTCACCTTGAACAGACAAATCAAAAGTTGCCAGCTCGTTCTTGATCATCTCCTCGCTGGACTTGACTTTGGGCTGAGCGCTGGCTTTCAGGAAGTCAGACTTGCCAAACTTTGGCTTGTCTCCCTGGAAGGCGCCAAACTCATCTGAGGCCTCACTCTGGTTTCCCTCTGAGCCGACCTCAGCAGTGGCAGCGGGCGAGTCTGACTTCTCAGAAATAGTACTTGCAAAGTCTCCAAAGTCTCCAAAGTCATCGACACCTCCCTGGTCACTGGGGCCAAAGTCAGCAAAGGCTTCAAATTTGTCATCTGCGGATGAACTGTCCTCTGTGGGGAAGGAGGTGATGATCTTTGCTACGGAGCTGCTTGTGATGTTTTCAGTGCTGCCAAAGGTCAGCTCCTTCCTCTGTGTAGGAACTAAAGACGGAAGGGCAGCTCCTTCCAAGCCCTGTGGCTTTCTGACTTCACCAGGCAGACTCTCCTCCCGGTCTGACCAGTCATAGCTGGCCAAGGTGCTGAGGGCCGACGTCCCAAAGGGGTCAAATTTCATGTCGTCTCCTTCTGTAATGACAACACAGACATACCGGTGGTTCCTCGGAATAGCACAGATGCTGTCATGATAGGAGGAAGATTAATAGGCCTGACAGGGGTCTGAGATTTCTGTCAGATTATGACTGTCATTTATCTACACTTTAAGTGATGTCTCTTTTTCTAATGGTAGTTAGATCTTGAGAAAGGAGCGCCTTTAAGAATATTAAGGATCAGTTAAACCACATTTCAGAGCAAATTTTCTCACCTCCCTCTAGTGCTCTCTAGCATGTAGGAACCTTTTGTATTTACCTGCTTTTTAATATTTGTTTTCATGGTGTTCACAAGATTAAAAAAATACAGACAGAGACATTTCTTTTACAAAACAATGGCTTAATCTGAACTGCTTTAAATCAAAGGAACTATCCCTTAGAAAGCACTCCCCTGGTCCCATTTTATTTTTATTGGAGTATCCAGGCTATTATTTTGAAGAAGGACATTTTTTCATGTTTTAATCTTGTGAGCACCTAAAATGAAAATCCATTTACCACCGGTGCTCTGGGATGAAAGCCAAAATCCTGGAAATATCTCACAATTTGTGCAGGTAAAACCAAAATTTATGGTTCAGTCACATGAGAGAAAAAAAAATAGGACGGAAAAAATAGGACAGAAACCTCCTTGCGAAAAAAACTGGGTGATTGTATTGAATTTTTTCACATTCTGCAACCAACTGCGAGTAGCTGCAGCGACCATTTTCGATAGCAAGGCAACTCCACAGGTCACGTGGTGGTAGGCAAATCACTGCATATAAATCTAATTTACAAATGTAGACAAATTGCCAAAACTTTGCAATCAGTCAGAGTCATTCTGCGCCGATGAGCGCAACTCGCCTGCAACATATCTCTTTGCACTCTACTCAACTGGTTGCTAGTTGGTTGTATTCTGGTTATATTCCTATATAAAAGAAAGGTTACTCAGCGCCTATGTCATTTTGCACTTAAATCGCCATCCTGCACCAACTATGTCACTATTTGTGGAGGAATTTCTGTTTCAAATCTATGAGGTTCTGGCTCGATTCTCAATGTCAGAAATGTGAATTTCTGTTTAATGTGGATTTAGAAGGCAACAGATTTGAAACAGATGGCAACAGATCTGCAAGGTGTGACAGATTTTTTGCAATTTTTCACAATTAATTGTCGCATTATCAAAACAGATTGCATGTAATTGCCAGCTTCACCTCATTAAATCGCAGACCGATAGCAGACCGACTCCGTCTTATTGCCGTTTTATCACCATCTTGAAGCATCAAGGTCGCTTTGAAGACGGCAGTGGACTGCGAGTGGTCACAGACCTGGTTCCCATTTTCGAAGCAACTATTTCAAAAGCCAACAATACTGCAAGTTCATTGCACATGGTCGCAATAATTTTGGCCAACCACTGCTTTCCCTGGCATGACTGCAGCATTACAGGCAAGTGAGAAGATGTGTCCCCCTTACTCCCAAAAATATTGATGAATTTAAACAGTCTTCTAGGAGAGCTGATTCGAAATTCACCACTCATCTTCTTATAATCCGGTTACTTTTTCAAGTGTGCTCAATGTGAACAATAAAGACATGAAAACTGTTTGTGAGTTATTAGTTTAGTCAGACTGTGTTTGACTACAGCTGTAATAATGATGTTGATCAGATCACATTTAATATCTCGTCAATGCAGAAACCCCGGTAATCCAAAGGGCCTGAAAACTTTTTTTTTTTTTTTTTGCAACTGACGGCAAGCCCATTTGTGATATTGACAGTAACACCTTGCAACAACCCTCTATGTTTAAGTAATACATCTTCCCTCCCACACTTTGGAGGATTCTGTTTAATAAATTATCTCCTGTTGTTTTTATGCCTGAGGTGAGTCATGTTT
Organism: Paratilapia polleni; assembly: GCA_015106735.1. Taxonomy (NCBI): domain Eukaryota; kingdom Metazoa; phylum Chordata; class Actinopteri; order Cichliformes; family Cichlidae; genus Paratilapia; species Paratilapia polleni. The sequence goes on along the minus strand of VUQI01060112.1, from coordinate 23,641 downwards.
ATGCGGCTGCTTTTTTTTTTTTTTCTTCTTCTTCCTGTGGACAATTCTTCTTCTCTGGCTATACGATAACACTCGCTGCTTTCACTGGTGACAAACAACTTTGCAAACAATAATCAGAGTTGATCTCTTTATACTAAATGCTACCTGAAGGCTTTTGTCTCAAGGCAGATGCTCTAACAACATCAATAAAAGATCTTTCCTGTCACTACGTCTGCCCCGTTTCTCACAGGTTTTTTGATCACTTTCTTTATGACTGATACGAACTGACAGCTATGCGGCTTGCACACATTTGTCAACATTTTAGCATTCAGGTCTCCTTCAGACACTCGCAAACACATAAATCCACCTTGTTGAAGCCTTCCTATTTTGCATGACAGAACCCTCAGACACAAAAAGCAATTTGTGAAATTGACAAGGATCGAGTGGTGTAAGCCTCGTGTCATTAGAACCACATTACGCCTCCCAAGAAAGGAAAGGAGAAAATAAGACGGTACGCATTTCAGCAATACCAACAGTAATATTTATTACGACAACATGAGTAGAGAGAAAGAGAGAAAGGTCACAAAGTACTGTGAAAGAGGTCTATCATTACAAGAGGTTTAGTCAAACTAACACTTGGAAAATTAGATTTCAGTCATTTGGAATACAAGGGCATGCAGAGTCAGGAGAAAAGGAAGAAAACAAACAGCGAGAAGATAAAACAAAGATAATCCGAGGATAGAGAAGCAGAATGAGAAGGCACATTCACAGACTAGAATCAGTAATTCTGGGAAGATGACAAAGTTTGTTTTACTATTAGGATGTAAAGCAACAGGTGTTTTTTTGGAAAAAAAGATTTGAATACAGAACACTTGAGAAAGCCAGGTTGAAAGATTATTCAAAGAACAAGGCAGGAAGCATTAACCCTTTGAGGACCTGAGGGGAAAAAACTGACAGGAAGGATTTTAGGAGCAGCAAGGAAGCTGCCATCTGCACATATTTAGTATTTAATAAAGGAGGATAGACCAGGATATCTGCAATAATCTGCATGTAAACACATGAAGTGATCTTGTTCAGGTGCTCAAAGGGTTACAGAAAACAAAGAGGGCCATCCTTATACCTGGCATCCCAGTAAGGGTTTCCATTATATCCAATCACAGATGCAGGAACAGATTTAAAGAGACAGTATCCTTTTTTTTCTCTTGCTACAGTGATTGTTTATCAAAGCAGGCTGATGAACAATAATTCCCTTAAATAATAACATGTCATTATTCACTAAAAACATCTATGTTTGGATCCGCGTTAAACTAAAATACTTTGATCTTACTAAATACTGTCGGCTACATTTAATGTACACAGTTGGCAAATCACAACAAGATCAAGGAGTCTCCCTATAGTCTTAAAATAAGAGCTCGTATTCCTGTAATAAAAATACACTATTAAATCTGCATGTACACATTTCTCCCTTGATAAAAACAACTTGCAATACTGTTATGCATAAAATGATTATTTTGTATTACGTTCTTGTCAATTTCACAAATTGAAAAGGCAGGCACACTGCAGCAAAAAGCACGGCAGGAAGGGTAATACTAACTTCATTATGTTCTCAGAGAGCCAGACCGTAGAGCCACACATCATATAAATTCATGCTGCGATATCACAGATTTAAAAAAAAAAAAAAAAAAACCCTGAAAAACAAAATCTGATTCCTTTTGCGACTCAAAAGGAACCTCACAAAAGAAATACTGTCTCTTTAAGCTTACATACATTTCCAGAAACACAGTGCAAAGCACGATGAGGTGCTCAAACTGCTTAGCCTGCTACACGTTAACGACAGGTTAGTCCCAGAGCTCTCCAAGAACGGCTGATAAATCAGGGTGAAATGGAGACCGCTGTCACAGTAGCATAAAAGCTTCTTAGGAATGTATCGATGTTAAAGCGGGCGAGTCTTTGCCCGATCAGCAGCCAGAGCAGCGGTTTTGCTGCAGCTCCATGGACTGTTTGTTTGCTCTCAGTACAGAGGGGCCTGTTTGGGTTTAACCAAAATGTGACCACTGCACAGAAACTGAAATAAGGCAATGGGGATGTTTACATTTACCTTTTTTTCTAGTCAAGGATAAACGATCAGTTTCTTGGATGAAATGACTTGATATACGTGTTGATAATTAACTGATATGTGAGGAAATACTGGCAGTTGATTGCATGACTGTTGTCATGTGGAGATTCTGTCAACTTGTAGAAACTTCCTCAGCTTCGTCTGAGCTTTCAAATAAAAAAGAAAGCTCAGACCCAGCTGGCAGCCTTCACCTGAGAACACATGCAACTCATCTCATATTACGACAAAAGAATGGTTTGATACGTTTGCCATGAAACACGAGCCATGACGTGGAAGGTGAGATGCTCGATGAATAAATGACGAGCAGTGAAGAGGGGAAAAAAAGGATGTGGATACTAGCCGATTATTAACAGACAGGGTTGATCTCCCTTTTAATAAAGGACCCAACAACAAGCTTTAGGTAAACATTAACTCCACTTTCATGGACGTGAGGTAGGGGAGGAAAAAGCAGACACGCTATTATAGAAACATCTTATAATTAGACGTCTATTCGATCCAAATCATACTGCATGGCTAATGTGAAAATACTAAAGGCTAATACAGTAACTGACAGACAAAAAGAGGCAAAACCATGCACTCACATTCAAGCACTCACATCCAGCTATAATGTCCCTAATAGTGACAAATCACTGTTGCTCTATATGAAAATAGTCTCCAGTTTTTCTGCATGCAAAATGTTGTATCAACGGTAACATTTCATTTCCAGCTAATCAAAATTATGTCATCTGCTGTGCTTTCAGCACACATCAGTTAAAAAGGTAAATGATGGCTTAAGGATAATGCCTTTGGTAAGCTGCAGCCTATTGTGCGAAAACCTGTGATTTGAATAAACAAGAGGATAAACGCCCTCCTGTACTCATCTGTATTCAACTGCTCCTTCTCTTAGTGTTGCTCGAAACAACACACGCACATGAGCACACACACACACAAGGTACACTGAAGGGAAGTGCAACATCCGCCTGCTGCGGTGTGGACACATCAAACAGGAGGCGTATCCGAGTCGCGCAGGCAGCAGCTGAGGGACCTCGTCTGTGAACTATGACTGCCAATACATCAAAACCAGGCACTCATCATTTGTAAATAAATAGAGATATGGGCCAGGACCTTGCTATCATTACAATAACAATATACACAGGGAGGGAAGAGGAATGTGGAGATAAAAAAAAACAAATGAGTAATAAACTAAAGATTTAAATAAATAAATAAATAAAAAATAAATAAATGAATACAGTATGATGAGATGAATGATAAAATGTAGAATGAAAGCTGTGATGCGTCTAATCTGATATGTTACTCATGTATTGTTTTGTCTGACTTCAGTAATTGAGCATGTTCAATTCAACGAGGACCTCATTACTTGCCCTTTGACCCCCTTGTTTGGGGGTCACTGACGAGGAGTGGCTGGCTGGCCTTGAAAATGATACTGTGTTTCACTGCACGGAGCCTCACCAGAGCAAACGCACAAGTTCCTCACCTGTAGCAGGGGGCTGGTGGGACGAGAGACCCGGCAAATCCAGAGAGCTGTCTGACATCACGTGTTTCAGGTCTCCGCCCATGTCCGACAGCTTCATGTCCAGCTGCACTGAGAGCGCATCCTCTGAGTCGTCCTTACCCACGCTGCTCCCGCCAATGGATGGGAGGTCGAGCGACTTAACAGACGCAGAGTCTTCCTTGGCCTGTTTGAAAGCGGCCACCTTGTCCACCAGAGTCTTTTCTGAAGCCCCGAGTGCTGTGCAGAACTTCGAGGACTGAAAGTCAGCAAAGTCGTCTGTGTCACTCTTGAGTGAGGAGAAGGAGCCACCACCGCTCTCCTTGGTGTCATCGTAGGCGAGGCCTCCTTCCAGAGAAAGCTGTTTGAATACGTCATATTTGTCAGAGATCTGCTGAGACTGCTGCTGTGTGGAGGTTTCCCCTTGGACCCCTGCGCTGCTCTCGCCTTTAGGCTCTCCGCCGGAGCTGGCAAATGCCATGAAGTCTGCAAAGTCATCCTGAGGCGCAGCTGCAGCTCCTCCTGCGGCTGAAGCTTGAGTGGAGTCAGAAGAGGAGCCAAAAAGGGCAAAGTCACCAAACTCATCTGCCCCTCCCCCCGGAGGTTTTGCTCCACCCGGCAGGAGCACTAGAGAGGGGGGCACAGACACAGAGGGGAATGTGCTGGGTTTGGTCTCAGTAGGGGCAGGAACAGAGGGTGCTATAGAAGAGAAAAGGTCCAGGTCGGCCATGTTGAGAGGATTTTTGGGCTGAGAAAGAGACACTACTGGCTGTTGCTGGGGAAGTTGCTGTAGAGACTGTGAGTTTGGAAAAGCGGAAGGGAAGGCAGGTTGATAGATCTTGGCCTGATCTGGAGGATCTAGTGGAGAGATGCTGTCGGCTGTTTTAAAGTCTGTGAAGCCATCATCAGCGCTGACAGATTTGAAATCTGCAAATCCTTCCCCTGTAAACCAAAGAGAAGAATTTAAGATCAGCAAAAGACAGCAGAGAGTTATAGTGGGATCAAAAATTCTCAGCTGCAACAGCTACAATTCAGTCATTTTACAATCCTAAAAGAGAGAAGGCTGGTGGATTAGTTATGCCTCTGCTCAACTGTGAATGGTCATGGTGAACTTCCAGCCTTCTGATGAACTTTGGGCTGCAGAGTGTCCAAAGAAGAGCACACATCACTGCACAAAAAGCTCTGCATACACTACCACTCAAAAGTTTAGGGTTATTTGAAATGTTTCTGTTTTTTTTCCATTAAATATAACATTAAATTGTTGTCAATTAATGATGAAAGGGGTTATTCATCCTAAATCATGTGATTTTTAATGGAATATATAGATAGGCATACAGAGTTGAATTTTAAGCAATCATCAGTCCTAATGGAAGTTTGTGTTAAAAGTCCAACCAATTGTTAGGAAAAACCCCTAAAGTCTGTGGGAGTTTTAAAAAAAATCTTCTGAAACTTCTTCTTGTCAGAAATAAAGTCTGTTTCAAGTAGAAAATTGCCAAAAAGGGAAGAGATTTTGAGCAACTACATGTACTACTCCCTTCACAGAATAGTACAAATGGCTCTGACCAGAACAGAAAATGAAGTCAGAGGCCTTGGTGCACAACTGAGCAAAAGGCAAAGTACATCAGAGTCTCTAGTCTGAGAAACAAATGCCTTACAGGTCCTCGACTGGCAGAAATGCTTCCTGTAAGAGCCAGAGTGAGCTGGTTTGCGAAGGAAGTAGTACATACCTTTGTATAAGAACTTCAATTCCTTTGTAATTCCCTGTATGGACCAGCTTTCATTTCTTATAACAAAAATACTCAGAAGAAAGTTCTCTTTTCTTTGGCCATTTTGAGACTACAAGTGAGCCCACAAAGACTGAAGCTCCAGATACCCAACCAGCCAAATGTATTACTTCTTTAATCAGCTCAAAGATTTTCAGCTTTCACAACATGATCAGTCAGACTTTTGACTAGGGCTGCATGATTATGGCCAAACTATTACTGATAAACATAACAGTAATAGTGTCAGATAAACATAACACTGCTTTCACATCCATGCTGTGCTACATTCCTGCTAATAAACAAATCTTAGCATCAAAATAAATTTGGTGCACCTTATTCACTTCAAGTCTTTCACTCCATTCATTGTACCTGCATGATGGATGTGAAATAAACTTTCGAACCTGAACTAAATAAAATTGTGCCCAAAACACATGATAACTAAAAAGGTTAGCAGAATGCAAACAAAAGAGAATTATTCGAGGCAGGACAATGCAGAAAAGGCTTACTGCATTAGTGTTTACAGTTTGGAAAAATAATTGCGTGAAGAGATAACATCTTTTGTCCAGTATGTCGCCCATTTTCCTTAAGCCTTCGTTATTCACCGTGCTTATGAGACACATAACCTTTAGCGATTGCATTGCTGATTTCAGTGCATCTTTGTAAGTTGGATGGATGCACTGTACAGGCTCCCTTTCAAGGACGTCTGAGTTGATGTTGGACGATTCATGTTAGCAACCACTGCATTGTTTTTCTTGGCCTGCAGTTAGTGGCGTGTTTTCAGGTGTATGAATACGTTAATTGTGTTCCTTTGCAGTGCAGACATAACCCTACAGTACTTTTTACATATGATTTGCTCTTGGCTAACACGATCCACTTCAAGGGACAAGCTCTTCAACTTCTGCTGTGCCAGAAATTTGATTTTTGTTGTATATCTGTCTTTTAATGCAGTGTTACTCGTCCAGAGTAGTCCAGGAAACTTCACGCTGCACGGTGCAGGGAACAGCTGTGATTGGCACAGTTAGGCAGTGAATTAGAGAGTGCTTGCAAATCAAGCGCTATTATTTATATGGTTTATATGGTGCAGCACACATTTCCAATATCGGTCATCATGTTGGTTTAACTGTGGGAAGCCAAAATTCTGACCGAGATTAAAATTCGATTAATTGTGCAGCCCTACTTTTGACATGATAAAGATGCATTAGGTAATGCAATGAGCCAACACAGGAGTGATGATTGCTGAAAATAAGCCTCTGTACATCTACACAGATATTCGATTAAAGTCATGACTTTATTAATCATCAATCAACTTCATGTTATATTAAAAGCAAATATGCTTTTCTTTCAAATGACCCCAGACTAGTGAGAAATACTGTATGTACATCCACACTACCATGCAATGAACTGATGATTATAGTCATTCTGCAAAAATTTCCATCTTAACAAGTCATTTTGTCTCTTTGTGTCTGACAACACCGCCGCTTCCTGAGTGAAAATATCTCCCAGTGAAGTAAGCAAGACCAACTGGTTTCCAGGGCCAGTTCTGCATTTTAGGTTTATGTTTCATAGCATCAAGTATCTTTAAGCAAAGATACGTCATACCTGAGTTTTTACAGTTTACTGGATGTGTATATCAGAGAATTTCAAGCAAATGTGTAAGGTCTTCTTTTGTGAGAGTTTGCCATTTATGACAAAATGGTTTGGAAAGAGATAGATCTGACGTGTTATTAGGACACAATCCCAAAAATAACACCTACTGAATATCTAGATTAAGTTGATAAATAGTTAAGGAAAAAGCTACAGCTCACTAAGATGGGTATTTATTGCAGTGGGAAAACTTCTGCATCCTTTTGACAAAAACCACACAGAAAAAAGTCAGAATGAATTCTCGAGTTTCAGCAGTTGTTAATCCACTGTTATATAATGTATGCATGGACTGAAATAGAGTATCTGTTCACACCGGTGGACGGTGGACGAGAGATAACTAATGGGCTCATTAAGGAGATGGAGCCTGACAATGCCAAAGAAAGGTCACTGCAAAGCATGACTTACTGGAGTTGTAAGAGCTGTCCCCATCGGAAACTGTTCTAATGAAACAGGGATGGGAAACACACTGGTATCAACGCTGCAGGCTTGCAACACAAGACACAGTGTAAACATGGATCTGTGGCAGTGTGGTGATCTGACAGCTTTGCCCAAGTTATAATACAGAGTTTAATTAGAGAACATCACAAAACCAATTTGTTTCCTGAGGAGGATGAGATGCTCAGAAGGGTCATCTTCAAGTTCTCTGTGTCAGTCCCCAAAGAGGCCGTAAAGCAAGGATGTGCTAATATGTACATCAGGTGAAAGTGTGTTTTTAGTGACAATGAGGGGTTGAGATGTGTAAGACAGGGTAGCTGGGTCTCTTACCAACTGATTTCTTGTCAGCAGGTTGTTCGAGTTGTCTGAATACACTGTATTTGTCTCCAATATCTGGATCAGAGCAAATAAAGAAGATTGGGTAAATATGTATGTACCAAGTAATATGAAGAGAAACTACAAGACATTTACTCTCACTGTATTGTTCAAGGGGCAAAACAATAAATTTAGAAACTGAAAGTGCTTTTATGTAAGCTGCTTTAACCTTCAGTGATCAATTTTGTATTTTTTATCTTTTTTTTTTTTATCTTTTGCGTTTTATATTGTATTTTAGATGTAATAAAAGGGCTTTATATGATGAAATGCCTTGAAATGTGATGTTATCATTCTCTGCTTTTAATCAATCCTTGCCAGTTATCTACACAGGAAGGAACGGAACGTGTTGTTCCCTATGTTGCTCTGAACGCCTGATGATAATATTGTTTCCTTCTTTAACTGACTTTATGTTTTGGTCCCACTGAGTACCCGTCTAGGGGACTAACACTACTACATGAGGTATCCAAGGTACCTGAGGCAGGGGGTGTAGGCTCTGCAGGCTGATCCACAGACAGCTGCTTGAACACAGCATACTTATCAGAAGATGTGACGGAGGTGGAGGAGGAACCAGACACTGGAGTCAACATGGCAGGCGTGCTGCAGGGACACAAAAGCTATCGTCAGACATCATGAAGAGAGAAGTTGAAAGGTAAAGTTTAATCCCTATGAGCTGCCTGAGCTGACTGAACGTTTGCCCTGGGCTCACAAAGTTTGGAGAGAAACAGCTTTTTTTTCTTTGGCTAAAAGCTTTTGGTGTCCTTTTTTCCATTAAGGTCACTAAAAAGGCAGTTGGTAGCTCTGCTTAGGAGTAAAAACATATGCCCACCATCTCAAATACATCTCACCAATATAACAATTTAAATCTTGTTTTACTAATTTAGACAAAATGTACAGGACTACTTGGCTGAGAGCCTATTCCAGGCAACCACAGAAAATTCAGAAAACAGATGTTAACAAGCTGACTTATTAATATATTATTTGCAACTTACTGGTCATTTCACCCTCAGTACTGTGCAAAAGTCTTGAGCCACCCCTAATTTCTTTATATTTTGCTGGGAATGAGAAATAAGTGCAGTGATTTATTGAAACAAGTGCAAACATACATGGAAATACAGTATATGAAAACAGAGTTTGTACAATTCTAAAGAGTTTGAAAGTCAATTATTGGTATGACCACCTTTATTCTTCAATACAGCTTGAACACTCTTAGACAAGCGTTCTTGTAATTTCTTTAAGCAGTCTTCAGGAATAGTTCTCCAGGCTTCTTGAAGGACATTCAAAGCTCTTCTTTGGATATTGGCTGCCTTTTGTTCTGTTCTCTATCAATAATAATGTTGAGGTCCAGGCTCTAGGGAGGCCAATCCATAACTGATAGTGTTCCATTGTGAGTTTTTCTATCCAGGTATGCTTTTACTGCATTGGCAGTGTGTTTGGGATCATTGTCATGCTGAAAAATGAAGCTGTTGCCAATCAGACTCTTTCCAGATGGTATTGCATGGTGGATCAAAATCTGATGGTACTTTTCTGCGCTCATAATTCCATCAATTTTGACAAAATCTCCAACACCACTGGCTGAAATGCAGCCCCAAACCATGACAGAGCCTCCACCGTGTTTTACAGCTGGCTGCAGACACTCATTCCTGTACCTCTCTCCTGACCTCCTCCGTACATATTAATGATAATTTGAACCAAAAATTTCAAATTTAGATTCATCACTCTATAAGACTTATTGCTGCTGATTTTCAGTCCAGTTCTTGTGTAAGTTGGCATACCTCAGCCTTTTCTCCCTGTTTCACTTCTTTAAGAATGGCTTCTTGATAGCCACCCTTCCACTGAGACCATTTCTGGTGAGGCTTCAGTGAAAATCCAGATGCATCTCTCAGGTCCTGTGTCAGGTCTTTGCTGGATTTTTCCCTATTTTTTAAGGACATGACTTTCAGATACTGTTCATCTGCTGTAGATCGTTTTTTAGGCCTGCCACATCTTTTGTCCTCCACTTGTCCAGTTTCCTCAAATTTAAGGACATACTGCACGTCATGCCTTTAAAAATTACGAGAAATTCTGGCTCCTTGGAAGCAAAATATAAAGAAATGAGGGGTGGCTCAAGACTTTTGCACAGTACCCTAAGTTTAATGACATCTTGTCCAGTTATCACTTCAACTTCTCAATATTTGTATATGCTGTTCTAGCTTTGTGGAAGATCTGTATGACATTTAAAAAAAGATTGCATACCAACCAAGAACGCACAAACACATTCAAACCATTAAAAAGGGCCAGTGACAGAACAAAAGCAAGCCAACAAAATCTGACACTGGGAGCACCGAAGCAGCGCAATGGTGCTCGAAAACATCATATTTTGGTGGAAACTTTGTGTGAAATGTTTATTTTCTTTGTGATCAAAAAGAAAAAAAAACGACTGTGCCATTTATTTTTTTTAATCAGCACACCTTCAACTTGCAAATCTGAAGTTCTGCTCAGTAGCACTTAGGTCAAGAAAAACAGTTCTGTTTATATCTTAGCTTTTTGTTTTCTTTTTCAGATTTAAAGTAATGAAGCTTTTTCCATTTGTCCTATCTATTCTCACTGCATCTTGTCTAAGAAAAAGTTGAATTTTAAAGAACAATTTGACATTTTGGGAAACTAATTTACTTTGTGCCACAAATAAAAGGACCTCAGCAATACTTTAGTTGCTGTCTGTTAAAATATGTCTGTTAAATATGAAGCGCCAGTCAGTAGATGGCTAGTTTATTTTAGTATCAAAAGTGGACACCTTACACCTTCCAGCACCTTTAATCCTCACTAATTACTACGTTAGATCTCACTTAATTTACAGGCTTTGTGTTGTCTGGCACCCACTGAAGAGTCCAGGAAGTTAATGGTCCAAGCCAAGATACAAACAGTGAAACTCAAAACATTGCTTGTACACCTCAGATTTTGCACAAACTGGTTTATTTGTGAGCTTAAGAGTTGCTGCAGACAGACTTTGGTTAACTCAGGACAGAGCCTGTCTGAAAGAGAGTGACTTTAATCTTCTCATCTCAACAGAAAACAATCATAATCCCAAAATGTCAAACTGTTCCTGAAAGTGAAGGGTGCTTTAATATAGGGCAAAAGCAAGAAATATGATGACCATTATGCGTGATCATCTGCTAACATAGACAAATCAAGGACTGAGGGAAAATTGTTAAGCTCAGTGAATATTAGTTTCCTCAAAGCCCCTTTTCTGCGAGACATCCGACAGTAAGTTATGGCTGCCAGTTCAGGCTGGCAGCCCAATATGAGCTGTTCAGCCTCTCATTTAATTAGAGAGCAATCTCAGTCTGTGGGGAATTCTTGTTACATTGATGAAACAGTCAGGAGTGTATTTTTTCAGCGGAGAAATAGGAGAGAATCATAAAACGCCTATGCCACTTAGATGTGAGATACTTTAAGTCTGCTTTCTCTTTGTCTTTCAGTGGATAATTGCCTTTCAGCTTCCTCTCACTGAAAGCATGGTTGCTCCATGAGGGCTCAGAAAAAGTAATATAAAGAAACGAGCTTATCTCCTGTCCACTGAAATGAATTCATTAGTAGATGAACCAAACTCATTGCTATTCTGAGGAGGTTATTACAAGATATTAAGACAGCGCATCTGACTGTAAGACAGACAATGACAGGTACAAATATTATGCAGAATGACTCAGCTATAAATAATCATCCAGGGCTGAATATTTGGTGTTCATCTCTGCAAATATTTACATTACAGAGAGCAAAAGGCGTGAGAGACAATAAGAAATATTGAATATAAAATTTCTTGTAACTTAGACTTAGGGTCATATAAGCTTTTAAGATGCTGCTAATTATATAAGCTAGAATTGAAACAGCAGACTCAGTCTCTCCATCAAAAATCTTGTACCTGATTTGGTGCTGAGGTGCAATGATAGTGGGGAAGCTTCCTCCTGACTCCCCTTGAAAGTCAGAGAAAGCTTGGTCTCCTCCTCCTGCCTTCGGAGCCTCCTGGAAGTCCTGGAAGTCATCGTCATCAGCTTTGGATCCCTACGCAAACATCATGTCAGTGAGCGAGATAAGTAACAGCAGGAAAACAAAGAACCAAAGGCTTACCTGTGATAGCTGTGCAGGAGGGAAACTGGCAATGAAATTCGTGTTTGTGGGTGGCTGAGCGGGTGCCGCCGGTGTCATAGGCATGACTGGTGGTGGTGCTGCTGTGGGCATGGCCATGGAGACCGGGGGCTGGGTCATCATGGGCTGCTGGTGCTGAGGCATGACGGGGGCCATGGCTATAGCCAGGGCCGGCAGGTTCGGCACAGGAGGAGAAGGAAATTGACTGAGGATTTCCACGTTCATTGCTGGGAGGCCACTCTGAAAGGAAGGATACAACAAATGATATTTAACCAAAGCCATGGCAGCATGATAAAGCTGGTTCCTCTGAGCTCTGCTGTTGTCCAAAAGCACCTTAAAACATGATGACATCTTTGTCCTGCTGCTGAAAATATAATCAAAACAGTCTTCAACAAATGCCTTATGTGTCATGTTTGTCAAAGCTACAGTGCCCAGATTCTTCTGGAAACTACCTTAGCTTTTTAAAAATGGAGCTGTATAGCTGTGACTGTGAAAAAAAGCTTGGGGCTGAAAGCCACAGATAAGGTGAAGAAGAAGTGAGTGAGAGTAGCACACTGTCAGTTTGAGTCTTTTCATGGGGATTGTTGACAATGACAAATACAGAATAAAGCCTTTCCTTTAAAGATGTACTTTAATGTTTCAGAATTTTATTTGGCTACAGTTTTATTTGGGGTTAATCACGAAAGGTATCAGGGCACAGAGGCCACTGTGAACCTACATAATTTAAAGTAGGAAAAGGACTAATGTTTATATATAAATTATTCAACACAATCCTTTTGAACAGATGTCACCGGCAGACTCAAACTTTTTTCCTCCCTCACAAGAGAATGCACCTTGTTTTGCTTGTGTTTTAAGCTTCTTGAAGATTTACATCACCAAAGGTGTCTTATTATTCCTCGCATGGAAGCCGAGGCATGCAGGGTTTCGTGAGCTGCCTGAAGATTTGCATCCTCCCAGGGGTGGTGGTGACAGGCCCGGGCTGAGGATGATAAGAAGCCTCCTGCCAAACTCGGCTGATGGGGACTCAGCCATATATTGGACTTATAACGCTTCACGGGCCGCGGGCTGAGTCACAGCCCTGCTTCTTTCTCTCTGTTTTGAGCTAAGCCTGTCTAATTTCAGTGAGGATTTTATGGCGAGGCTCTGTGGAAGCCGTGGGAGATGATTAGTGAAGTTGTTCTAAGTGGATAATTTGTTTTGACTTCAGTGATTACCTGCGCCACACCAATTAGTGCAAGTACAGTGTAAAGCTCCTCCTTGGTCAGCATGCCAGGTGTTGTGCGGTTGGCTGACGCCCAGATTTGCCCCAGTGCTTCCCTGGGAAGACCTGATGACATTAATATTGGGTAGAGTTTGGCTGTGTCTATCCCTGCCGGAGTCATGGTGAATTCAAGAACCTTCTTGAACATTTCTAAGAAAAGAAAAACAAAACATTTTTGCAATTCAAAATAGTGTCATTTCTTTCCACAAAACACACAGCAATGTCAAATATTATCATCTGAACATTAAACCGGATGTTTTCATGAGTAAATGTTTACCTGGGACAAGGCTGTCATTGTAAACCCAGGCTGGCAGCATGGATTGAATGTGCTCTTGTTGTGGGTACACGCCAACACCTGCTGTCAGAAGCACACACACAGACACAGACACACAATTAGTTGTTGAAGCAAAAGTCTTGTCCAGGCTTACGATCTGCCAGGTCTCTTGGCAGCTGAGCCCTGCTCGTATCGAACTCAACAAAATCATACACCTGATGTCTGGAAGGCTCGGTGCAGATGTAACGCTCCCCTGCACTGAATCACAAGCGCCCTGCCACATCAGACATCTATAAATCAGTCTGTGAGTCATTTCCAGCTTCAAGGAGAGAGGAGATTGCCTTGTAAGAAAAAAATAACTAAAAATATAATTTAACTGCCAACACTGACCTAAATTATTCTTTTTTGGAAATAGACAACCAGCCATTTCAGTAAAATGCTATGGCTCATTTTGAGTCCCTAACACTCTGGCTGCAAGGCAGGTGTTTATTCGCACACCCACTTTGCACATAATACTTCCATCAGTCTTGAGCAGTTAAATGAATCTTATTACAAATCTCCCCTGGTCTCCGTGATGAACCACTATATTTCCCTCGATGACATGGAGGACACGGACACAGACAAACAAATAACAGCACAAAGGAGTAGCAGAGTAGCATGCACAATCAGCCTTGGATTATGTTGGGCCCCAGTGGCACCTGCCAATCCATGCGCATCCCTGTTAAACCAAAGCAGTCAGCATGTGCCAGAGGTCGTTCTCTGAGAGGGTGTTACACAGTGAGTGAACAGACGGCGGCTTATTTAGTCAGAAGGTATCACCCAAGGACCTTGACAGACACAGTCCATTTCCACAGTGTGTGCAGGGAGCACTGACATAAGAGGGCCCCGCTAACAAGACAGAGGTATAAAGCAGGCAGAAATAGGATCAGAGATTTAAGAGAGATGGAAAGACACAAGGAAAGGCACCTCAAAGGCTCCGCCACCTCAGCAGTGAAGAAAACATCAACTTGATCTTATTTAACAGCACACAGTCTACAAAAGCAGGATGCCCAGTCCAGGATCTGGTATAAATCAATTATGACCCAAAGAGATAGAGGAGATTAAACTGCCCCAAGAGGTACAGAATTATTTTATCAGGGTTAGAAAGAATGAAAATATTTCTCAAGGACAGAAAGAAATCTACCACCTTGATTGTGCGTTAATGCTGCAGCAGAGTGAGGGACAGAAGAAGCAGCTATGAAGTCCAATGAACAGGCACTTGTCTCACCACTGTCACTACTGGTTTGAGGCGACGAGCCAGTAGCTGATGGGGGGAGGGTGGGTGCTGGCACCGGGGCCTCTGGTGGCTTTTCTGCGGCGAACACAGAGCTCAAGTCCTCACGGGCTGCAGCCCAGTTCCTCGCTTTAGTGCTGGGTTGAAACTGGGCTGAAACCTTAGCTCTAGGAGCCATTTCAGCCAAACACTGCTTGGATTTAAAGCTAACCTGGGCAGTCTTATCAGCTGTGAGATCACAGGAGGAGAACAGCTTCTCTTCCAGGGATGGGCCTAGAGGGGTGGATGAGGAACAAGCTTCTTTAATACACTAGCAACAATGCAGACTTCATGTTTCTGTTCTTTAGGCTCAAAATAAAATTAAGGATGCTTTAGTAGGTTTATGCCAGTACTTAAAAGGCCTGTGCTTGACATATGATATGCAAGATAAGACTGAAGCAGGCAGTAGCAGTTATAAAAGGTTCCCAGCCATGGTTTAGACTCTGCTTTTTTTCTGCAGCCATTTTCACACACAAACTTCAGACAATTTCAGGAAAATCACGTTGGAATACTTTCCACCTTTCCTTTCCTACATGTAACATAGGGCAGGAAATAGTTCATCTCAGAAGCATTCGCACTACTGGAAAGACTCTGTGTGGTTTAGGTAAGAGAGCTGTTGGGTAGACTGTGCAGAAGGTAGGACACAATGACTATTTGCCAGCCATTAACTGCACTATTTGCATATCAGTGCAAACAAACATCAGCCTGACTTTCTACCAGGGAGCAGGCAGGTTAAAAACTGTCTACTGTGTCAGATTAAGTCCAAAATTCAGGGCTGCAGGGTATGTGTGGATATGCAGGGCAGGGCATTTAAGGATAGGATGGATGCATGCATGCACACATGATTCACTATTGTACTTGTCAACAGGCTGCAGCAACATGCCAAAATCTGCTCCAGTATGCCAACAAAGATAGGGAAAAACAAACCTGTAAAATTTTGAATAACACTGAATTTAAAAAGAAAAAAAAAAGGTCTTTGCAAATGTTTTAGAAGGGAGGAATGCATTTATGTGTTTGTTAAGTATTAAGGACATAATTTCTGGTGACTGAACAGAAACATAACTTTTGTTCCTTTGTGTTCCACAGAATGTCTTTAAAAAGCTTTAAGGAGATTTACCCTAAAACCTCACTCACACACACACTAACCAATTCAGTGACAGATCTTTTTGTTGAGCTGATAACAGCAGGCAATTTAACCATTATTACCTCACGTAGAGCCTCCCTCAAGTGGTACCACTATATTCCTCTCTTCAACCAAACCTTGCACTGGAAATTGCTTAAGAAGCCCAGCATCAAATCGTATTTAGTGTTACTTGTTGAAAATCTGATAAAAAGCAAATGAGATCATTTGTAAACAGCCC
>VUQI01060111.1:3370-23782 GCA_015106735.1 Paratilapia polleni | reverse complement strand
GGAAAGAAAAAAGAAAAAAAAAAAAATTTTAATTTTATAAAAAAAAAAAAAAAAAAGAAAAAAAAAAAAGATATTTATAAATAGATTAATAATATATGACAGGTGCTTTGAAAGTATTTCAAAATAAACATTTGCAACATACCATTTATGACTTAAATGTTACCAAAAGCCCTCAAGTTGCTTCAGTTTGTCATAGCACCCTTTCTTTGTGGTGTCAAATGCATGTGAAGCGCCATACTGACACAATCAAAGAACCTCTGCAAGAGAGGGAGTTTATTCAGTTGAAAGCAACAGCTGATACAGCATTACATCATCACCATGTATCAGTCTTATCTGTAAGAAATATTTCCATATACTTGGGTTATTCAGATGACAGTCACACCAGTCTACAGCCAAAATTATTCTGAAATAAATGTAGTCAAACTTTACTAATTTGGGTGACTAATAGTGGAAATGTTGTTTAAAATTGTTGGTTGGATCTAGTTTTCGTTATATGACCAAAAGTTCTTCATTGAAACTTGTGAATTTTGGCAAAAATTGCTCAAATGGAGGTAGGTGCTAGTTTTCAGAAGGCCGCTCTTCTAATCATCCAGTTTTGATTAAATTAGGGCTGTATGAATTAGAACTGTATCAGGTATGAAATGCAAGTGGCAAATTTCAAATATTGTATTATCTCTATTTGACCTCTTCTCTGACCTTAGATTTGATCATCTTAGCGGCAGGAAATCTATAATGCTGCAAAGTAAAGTAACATGTTTTTTAAAGCATATTAAAATATCCCACAAGTAATATTTTTCGTTTCTTTCACAACCTTCTTGCACCGGTGAAATGCCTTTAACCTTTGCATTTCCCCTGTTGGTGCCCTGCATTGTTAAATAATTTAATGAGTTTGGCTGTGGAGACATCCGTAGACAGACATGTAACCAAGTGATGAAACCAACATATCTACATGTCATAATATTCTGGGTAACTGATGCAACTTATGTTTCTCCATGTGACAGCATGCCACCTAGACCCAGTGTCTTGACCTGGCCTGGCGAGCTGGACTCTAAATAAATCCAGGACATTAGTTGTTTTTTTTTGACAGATTGAGGTGAAATAACCCTGCTATGCTTTGTAATATAATGTTTTACATTAAGTGTTCTCTATAATGACTTTTTTCTGATTTTAATTGTTACAAAATGAAGAAAGGTAAAATATTATTATATGAAGTGACCATAAACACATAAGAAGACACAAGCTTACAATTACAACTCATCTAAACAATGTTACATAGGTGTAAAATGTGGAAACTGTGGCCAGTCAGCTGTTTAAATTGTCTAACTCTGGTATTATTATGAACAAATAGAGCTGAGTATCCCTGTGCTGCAGCCTGAGCAGTTTGGGTTGTGAGAAACAGCTACATCAGTGCAAACAAACATACATTTTTATTAAAATCAAAGTGCCAATTTTCTCAAGTCATTGGCTCTGACAGCTTTAATCAGTTAAAGGAAGCCAAACGAGCCAATGCGGATGATAAACTCTGCGAGGTAATTGCTCTCTGTGAAACAGCATAAACAAGACTTTTGGGAGTAGTTACAGCGCTGCCTCAGCCTCTGGCTATTTGTAAGATAATAGCTAATGGTTAAACTTGGATTTGGATATTAGGCCAAACCAGAAGAGCCAGCAAGATTTTAGACAAAACTGAAAAAAAAGAAAAAGAACTGGGAAGACTCAGGAAGTACTCAGTGGAGATCAAAAGCCCACACACTTCTTAAAATATTTAATTCATTATTGTTCTGAGACGAAAACTCGTCATATCGAATTAAATCAAATTATCAGTAATGACCTCCCTCCTGATTAGATACGATCCAGTTGTTACTGTGAAATGTGTCAGGGCTTTTTAAAGATGGACACACATACACGCTCCTTTGCATTGAAGTCAGTTGTCATGTTGATGTGGAAGGCGGCTTCATGCTGTGGTGAGTGATGTGTGCTCTAATAGGCTCTGCTTCACAATATGTCACCGCTTCAATACAAGACGCTCAGTGACGCCGAACTGCGGGGAGGGAAGAGGAGCGTGACTCTGCTCTCCATTTATCAGATCTGTCAGATGATGGATAGCAGCAGACTATAGGTGGAGGTGACGGTGCTTCATCTCAGTCATCCTTCATGCTGTGGACACGCAGCACTCACTGGTCTCGCCATAGCCAGCCATTTATTGCCGTCTGGGAACTTCACCTGAAAAAACTGTGCATGTCATTAAAGAGGATTGACAGTTCCCAACTGATTCCCCAGTTTTGAACAGGTACATTCAATGTCAAATTATCTATAGCCTACGGGTTGTCAGTCGATGCCATTAAAGTAAATGACTCAATGATCCGCAGACTGTAAATTCACTGAAGTCAACTAATCAAACGTTTTGATAATGTATTAGTTGTTTACATCATTCATCAATAAGAGTCTGACACCTCCATTAGGCCCGCCAACATTCCCGGTACCAAAGTTAATATGACGTGATAACACCTATGCTTACATTGGTGTTATGATTACAGTTTTAACCTGTTTAATGTTTTTGCATACAAACTAGGCATGCATCGTTCTGGGCTGATGCAGATATCGGCTGATGTTTTATTTTTGTCATAAATTATTCTCCCTTTTGTGCCAATGAAGCAAAGAAGTCTCCACTATAGAAAAATAGCTGACCTGTTTTAACCTTTTTCACTTCATCATCACACTATCTTTGAACATTAAGCCAGCAGGAAGGATGATGAACTGATATTGGTGCCTACCCAATGGAGACATGTGCTAAGTACCACAGAACATAAAGTCCTGCTAAGGGTAATGAGTATGTTAGTTTTTGGGGTTTTTTGGCTTTTTTTTAAAGCAATAGTACTGGGTAAATTAAAATTCTGGCCTGATGATGGCGCTAGATGAAAATGAGGTGATAAATGTCCTGGCAAGCCATCTGATAGTTGTTAAGACATTGCATGTGAAAGTGAAATATCAGAAGATTACCAAAGTCTGTATTCATTCTATGATTGTGCCAGCCTGATATTTTTGAGATGTTTCAGCCTGGATCTGTGTGTTGGACCAACTGAAACACTCCTATTTTCATCTCTAGAGCCACTATGAAAGCTAAAAATTGATTTTTAAATTTGAGGATTTGCTGCTTTCCTCTGTTTTCTCTCATTTTAAACTGAATTTGTACAAAACAAAATGTCACTTTTGGGTACAAGAATCTTTCAATTTTTTTTTTTTTGAGCCCAGTTTCCTGATGAATAATTATGCCCAATAATTGGAGAAACAACAAGAAGCCAGGATCTCTGCCAGGAGGCGGTGAAGCTGCTTTGTTGTGACCAATCATTCATTTAAGCCACATTGTGTTGGTGATTTCTGTACTGGAGCAGGAAGCTAAAACTGCATGTATATTCTGGCTGGCACACCATAATATGAAAATGACATGACTGTTATGGCAGCCAGTTTTGAGGAACCACAAACAAACCCAGCAGTAAAGCATTTCCTGCTGCTGTTTGGCACCTCACATTCCATACCGGCACAGCTCGGCCAAGTGGAGCATTAAATTTGACCAATTAGCTTGAGGTTGATCAGGGCAGGCTTGTTCATACAGGCCCACAGTAAATGGACTGAAACCTCTCATCAGCAGACGCAACCAGCATTGTGAATGCTGCCTAACGATTATTGTGGCGCTGATAACACCAAGGAAAATGTGTTTTCTGCCCTTTCCCTGTTCTCAAGCAACTGTTCTGCAGTTTATTTTTTCATTCTTTTCCAGCTGATCATATCGTGCTTTTTAAACCTGCACTAGGCAGAGTAAAATAGTCCCAGAAGAAATCACAGAGGAGTTGCTATATAGAGCATCCTGTTTGTGTCTAACCCAAAAATCTTGTATTTTCCCTGTTTGTGCAAATAATTCTGGTTTTGTGTACTGCAGGAAGAAAATCCTTTGCTCATAGGCAGTGACAAATGAAAGCTAAAGAACATAAACAATCTTCCTAATAAACAACATTGAAAAAACACCGTCCAGAGAAATCTGGAACCAGCAACAATAGTCTCTGCAGCTATAAATAACCACAGGCCAGGTGGGTTGATAAACAAAAGCACTCTATATCCAGTTTACTGACTCTGCATTAAAGACATCTGGGTGCTGAAGTTGAACATCATATTTAACTCGCAAGCTAGCAATTTTGGTTGGTGTTTTAAATTACCAGTTCTGACTTATTATTACTTTTTTTTTAAATTTCTCTCCAACGAGCTGCATGTTCTGCTTTCCATTGTCAGTTTATCATTTATTGTACTCCAGGACTCGATTTCCCACTAACTTAAAACTAGGGCATCCTTATGTCAGCATGCCCTCTTAAATTTCCAATAAATTTGCCAGTGGTTGGGCAGTAAAATAGATTAATAATAACACAAAAGTTTGGGCAACTCCTGTAGACCCAGAAGTGTTTTCATAATCTTTTCCAATGAACACATAGAGAGAATTAATTACACAACTTGAGACGAGGAAATTTCTGGGATAGCCAACAGCCTTCAGCTGGGCTTTAGTACTGAAGGGAGTCTTGCTGGCAACCTGTTGCTTTAGCAGAAAGATGGAGGATTGTGTGTGTGTGTGTGTGTGTGTGTGTGTGTGCATGCATGTCCATGAATCTCTGTTAGTGTCTCTCTGGATGTGTAAAGGGGAGGGTCTCAGTGTTTGATGGTGTTATTAGCAGTCCGACTGATATACTGGGCCAATAATGGACTTAAATTAAAAATGGGACTGTGGTGTGCTGGTATGTGGTTAACATCTGCTGAAATGAAATGGTGTCATTTGATTTAGTCATAGAGGCGTTAATGCTGTTGCTTTGATTTGTCAGATGCTGCTTCAAAGGCTTTTCCGCATTCACTGAACGTGTCAAAATCTTGATATATTCTGTGTTTTTCATGCACATAAAAGAGCTGATTACAATTACAGTCAGCTGGCGTGGTGGATTTAATCACAAGATGACAGTTATTTCCTGCAAATACCTGTACTGATTATCTGATGAAAATAGCAGGATGGAGACAAGCTGTGGTTTTATCAGTCTGTGAATGTGTAAAGGTCTGTTGTATACTGGTTCATCGTGGATCCTGAACTGGTTTAATTAGATGGCACTGCAGTGTTGCCAGGCTCCCACAATTGATGGTATGTTGGCTGCTTTGCCACAATTTAGCTCCCTGGACTGCTGCACTCGGGCATGCTCTCTCTTTTTAATCTTTCTGTATTTATTTGTCATCTTCTCTTCTCTCTTCCTCAGACCTGAATCCTCAGGAGACTCTGCTGCATTTCTCAGCACGTCGAGGTCTCTTTCGGGTTACGCGCTTTTTGCTGCGGCAGGCTGGGGCCAGAGGAGCCCTTCGATTGGCCAACAGACAAGGCCACACCCCGTCCGCTATTGCAGAATTACGAGGACACGAATGCCTCCATGAGCTCCTCACAAAGTAAGTGCTTATACAGTCATTGAGACGTTCTGTTCAGGTTCATGTGAAAGTTTCATATCCTGGCTGTACTTGAAAAAGATTTATTTGTCTAAACTGTCCTCACACTGTGTGACAGTGACATTAGCCCTGAGGTTGAGTGAACATTGCCCTCCTCTCTGTACAAACAGTTCCATGTCAATATATCAGAGGGCAGATGGTGTGGTTCCTCCTTCTTTTATAGCAATGTTGTTTGTCTGTTGTCCTCACAGAACAATAGAAGTATTCAAAGAACATCACCACCAAGCCAAGCTACAGCCTAGCTTAGCACTTTCAGCTGCAGTCAGATAGTTGAGGGCAAATTGAAAAGTTGTGGGCTGCCAGTATTGTTCCAAGGAAATCCAAAGTGATGGGAAACTATTCTGCAACACAAAAGCCTCAGTCCTGTTTCCACTGACCTCTTGTAGTACCTTTTCAGTCTCAGTATGCACAGCTCCACTTTAATCCAAACACACTGCAGTGCTGTCTCTGCAGAGTTTAATGGCATGGTGATGTATGTGTTTTGTTTAAAGTTGTCAGGTATTATCCCCTAATATCTTCCAGAGACTAGTGAGGTCAAATTCTTTTATTTAAAATTAAACCGCAGAGGAAAAAAGAGCTTTTGAGTAAATGGACTTAGACAAAGCTTAAAGTGGAAATAGACCCCTTTTATGTCTTGTAAGCATCCCATTTATTTGTTGCAGAATACTTTTCACTTAACTCTAAATGAAGATGCCACACGCTGAAAGAAAACTACCACTTAGTGAGCTTCCTTGTTACTAAGCTTGCATTGAAGTTACTTTATGACCTCCATCTCGCTCTTTATGTGCTGGTAATTACATTTGCCTCATGAAAAGTGAAGTCACTTGCAGCCTGGCTGGTGACCTCAGCTGTCGGGCCTCGGTGCTAAAGAAGTCCACCCAGGATTACGCAAACAGATCTGCCTTACTGGGAGGCGTCTCCCCTGTGCAGCACCATCATGTGGGGGAAAAAAAAAGAAAGAAAAAACACTTTGCATACTTTACCATCAACTCTTGAATCAAATGCAGCAGGGGGAGAGACGTTTTCTCGGAAAGCTTATCAGCTAGGAGTGGTTCTTAAGTAGGTATATTTTACTAATGGGAAGGGAAGTGTCATTTTTAGTGGACTGGATACGGCATCTGGAACTTTTTAACTTCTACTAACATTAACTTTATGGAATCTTTATACTTTGCTTGATTACTTGCTGACTACTAGAATAGATTTCCACCACTGGCCTTCCGCAATTTAGAGTTTAAGGATGTGAGTTATTGAAGAAAGACTGGAGTGTGTGGATTGGCTGACATTACTGTTAAAACCTTCTCTTTGTGTTAGCCAATCACACTGCAGACCCTTCTGGATGATCTAAGTGTTTATTTCACGGCAGGGCTGAGACGGACCCAGAGAAGGACGAAGGCACTGAGACTGTCCAGCAGGTTTCTGAAGACGTTCAGGTGTTTTGCCACCGTCCCAGACTGAACACACACACTCTGACACTGAGCATACACCCTGGGCGTGACACACCAACTCTTCAGAAGAGTGTGGAGCAGCTGCTGCACTTGATTTGTCATCTCCATGCCAAGGTGAGTCACACCACCTTCCTCTTTTAGCACGCTATCTGTGCTCACGTTGGCTCCATCCAGGAGCTCTGCTGCTGCTGAACATTGTTGGATTGTTTGTCTTTTCACTGCCCTCGTTTTTTTAACCTTCAAACTTCATTTGTATAACCAGTGGAACACCTTCTGCAATCACAGAGTCGGCTCTTGATAAGAACTGAAGAGCAGCTCTGTTGGCTTTTTTTTTTTTTTAAAGGAAAAGCTAACATTTTCCTTGTCTTTTTCTGTATTCTGCAGGGAGTTTCTGTACTGAAGCTGCAGTTTGATTCTCTGCACACTGCTGCTGAATGTTCTGATGGTGTAGAAACAGACTTAACATGTCTGGACCGACTCCAGCAGCCTGATACAACATCAGAGTGCCCGGATACAACAACAGAGGGGAGTCGGTTAGAAAATTGCCCAGTGGAAAGCAGCAGCACTGTTGATTGTAGACATGGTGAGGCTGGAAATGCAGAGAAAGACTGTAGTTTGACTGTGAGTACTCCAACATCAGAAGTACACCCCCAGGAGCATGGCCTCGTCCCCCCAGAGGACTGGGTGTGTTCAAACACTGAGAGAGATTACTCCAAAGCAGAGGAGGAGGAGGAGGCACAGGAGCAGCCTGTTGTTTCCACACAGAGTTTGAGTTTGTCTGACAGGAGTGAAGGAGTACAGAGTGAGGCTGAAGGGGAAGGTCTCACTGTGGGAATTCTACCACAAGCAGGCTGTGGTAAACAGGCAGAGGAAACTGATAGAGGAGACACTGTGATCCAGGAAGGACAGGAGGCCAAGAAGGGAGAGGACAGATCTGAACAGGAAGCAGAGGACAGCACAGCCAAGAAGAGGGAGGAGGATAACAACTCTGAATCAAGAGATTTATTAACGGCCAGTGGAGACACAGAAGCTTCAGTCATGGGCCAGTCACCATCGTCATCGTGCTCTGAGGTTTCAGACTGCTCTGATTCTGAAAAGAAAGAGTGCTCCCAAGAAGTAGAGAACATCGGAAAAGAAGAAATGAAACTTAGCCAGGACGTCTGTAATGAACTCACTGTAGATGAAGACAAGGAAGAGAGTGAAGGGTTAACAGACACATTATCAACCCCAAGGGACCTCCCAAACCCAAAGCTGATAGACTGTGGTGATGTAATCAAGGAGCCTGAACCTGTTCCATGTCTGTTGATAGAAGGCCTCCGTAAAGGGGAACCTTCACCAGACATAAACAACCTGGAACAAAACCAGGAAACAGCTGGTAGGGATTACACTACAGAGCAAGAGTGGGGCTTGGCTTCAGAAACTGGTTGTCATTCTGGGAGTTGTACTGACGCAGTGAATGATAAAGAGCTACACAGTAAAGACGTAGTTGAACCCTCTGGATACAGTATTGAAAGCAGCAGTTTGCCTGTGGAAGAACCTGAAAGTACAGCTGATATTTTGACTGCCAGCGACGTCATAGTAGATACTCGGATTGATAGTTTTAACTGTGAGCTGTCATCTGACAAGATGCCAAGTGAAGGACAAGCTGACCACGATACAGGTATGGCTCATGGACTCTCCAGTGACGATGATGGCAGTTTCAGATCAGCCGGAAGCTCTACAACAGAAATATTCCAGCCCACTCAGGACAGTGGCACTATGGAGGATCAGGACTTGTTTCAAGCGAAGATAGTAGAACAGTCCTCAGCAGGAGTTAAGATTGAGGACCCCAGTGATCTGAAACCTAATGAAACCTGTGAAAATTTAATAACTGTGGATACAGGACTTTCATTGGAACCTGGCACTGAGCCTGAATCAGAACCCAAAATCCTGACCGTGGAGGCTTTGAATCCTGAGGGGACTGAGAACCTGGCCCCAGATCTTTCCGAAGAGGATCTATTGTTCGACCCAGTTAGGAGCAAGGGCAGTCCAATAGTGGAGGTTGAAGATGAAACTGGAGAGACCAACAGCTCTGATTTGAATGTAGGGATAGAGCATTCTGCATTAGGACTGGCCAGTAGGGTTCTTTCTGAAACTGACCCACCTGTAACAGAAGAGAGCAAAGTCATTGAACGGACCAGTGAGACAAGTGATATGCCTGTGGTGGTGGCAGCAGAGGAGAGTGGGAATGTGCAACCAAAACAGGATAATGCAGAGATGACAGCAGAGGAGAGGCCACCCGAGAATCAGATCACTTTGTCTTGCCCGCAGGATGACATTGTGCTGTCAGATAGTGCTGACGTAAGTTCCTTGGAAACAGAGCCACTTTCACCCAAGAGTGAAGCATCCACAGAACTTCATACAGAGAATCAGATGACTGAAAATCCTTCTGACTCTGTGGATGGAGCCTTGGAGAGCTGCAGCACTGAATCCCAAGGTGGGTAAATACTGATTTATTTCAGTCCTTGTTCAGGTTTATCCCAGGTCCACACACTCATACATCACAGGCCAATATGTTTGTCAAAGTCTTATTCCTAAGCAAATATGCTAAGTTAGATTCAGTCCTCTTCTGGTGATTAATGGCAAAAGCTCCGCAAAATTAAATGCCACGTAGCTCACCATCATTGAGCTCATAGGGGTTTTTAGCTTTTGTGTGACATCCTGTTGTTATATATTGCTGTTGTGACAACATGTTTTGCTGGGTCTTTATGTTGTTTGGGGCTAATTGTAATTCTAATGAGGATAGAACTTTTAGCTATTGGTAGGCTTTGATTATTTAAGTTTTAAAAAGTAGGTTATTTTAAAACATGTTAATCAAAGTTTGACATCATCACAGTAATTTTTATACCGTATCAGTTCACAGTCACACACTGGGTTACATTTTGACATGTTATGCAACAGTAGTAAAAGTACTGAGCTGTTCAATACCTTAGGCCACGATTAGTCTGACAACAATTCTCTTTATATTCATATGTTTTTTGTTAGTCTCTCTTACACGCACAAAAGCATGGTCTGGCTACAGTCAGCAGGCACAGTCACATTACAAGTGCACGTGACTCAGTCTGAGATACACAGCTAGAAGGCTGGGATCTGTAAAACAAACATACACAAGCCAGCTGATGTGAGCGTGGAGCAGGAAGGGAGACCTGCAGAGTCGCTTCTCTTTAAGTGAACCTCCAACACTCCTCTGTTGGCAATTTTCACTCATCTGAAATAATTGTGCTGGAACCAAGTCCAATAAAGAGAGGTCAAGGGCAAGGTTGTGATGTGCGTCACACAGGGAGTGGGGTGTCATTATGAATTAGAGGATATATTTACAGCATGACAGTGTCTCAGCATCAGGTAATGTCTTGGTGATAAGGGACAAGATTTCTGTTGTTTGGGTATAAAGAGTGAAAATCTAATCTGCTTCTAGTGGGTTCTTTTCTTTTATGAAGAATCATTTCTTCATTTTACACTTTTTACACTTCCTGTGACATCCATCAAATCATGTTGACTTAAATAATCATACTAACTACAAATCCCCCCCACATTCTCTCTCATACCTATTAAGTATCAAAAAACTGGACCTTTAGGTTTCTAATAAACTGTTACATTCAATGGAAATGGTTCCTGTGGGAAATTTACCTTTCAGGAAGGGCTTAATAATGAATAAAACCATCCAGAAACAATCAGATACTTTGCTATTGTACAAAGCCTGTGACTCATCAGTGTATCTGCACTTAGGAAAGATAAGTCTCAGTACCATTCACTCTAAACACTGGTTATTGATTCCTATATTTGGTAGATTTGCCATTGCACTGATTGCATTGTGTTGTGTGCCTTTCTCTAGAGGTGGATGTCATCAAGTCTGAAGACACTTTAAGTGATGCAGGGGAGGAAGAAAATGGCCCAGCGGAGGGAACAGACTTCTCCACGGTACGCTTGAAGTCTCTTCTGTTGTTGTCAGCTATCAAGCTCTGCTTTCTTGTTGATGTGGGTTTGATTAACACAAGATGAGTCACTGTTTGCTGAAGCTTTGAAGCACTCTAAGTAACTTTTGGCATAAAGATGCTCTGAACTGTCAGTCAGCGACCATGCAGCCAAGGTGAGTCTTTGTGGTCTTACATGTTCTTACATGGACAGCTTGGATTTTATATACAGTATAAGTACAGTTTATGGAAAGGTGTTTCATACATAGTTCCTGTCTGGTGCTAATGCAGAGAATAGTCTTCGTTTATATAGTTCAACCACTGATTTCTGTTCTATTCAGTTTATAGATTTTGCATCATGTCAGCATAAGTCAACACCACGGTTTGCTAAAGCCACTTACTATGCATCTGTAGATCTAAAGCCAAGTTAATCTTGCAGTTTTTTCTAAACAATAGAATCTAATGTGAAATATACATGAAAAGATGCATACATCCAGGCTTTTGCTGCTAGTTTATTAGACTTGCTATGTTTTGCTGAAAGTGTACTTAAGAGTATGCACAGGTCAAATTTCAGTTTTTCTGGAAACAGTTACAGTGTTTTGCATTCTTAAAAAATAGCAATAGCCAGGGATTGCAAAAAATCTCAAGTAAAGAAAAAGTATACCACAAATATGAGAGGAGAAAGAAGGGCCAAATTTTCTTACAAGCAGCTTGATGTGCCAACTAGATATTTGGCGAGAGTTCAGGAGGAAAGCTGTCAGGAACATTTTAAGACTTGTAGCTTTGCCTGTTTTTGTGTACTTTTCAAAAGGAAAATGTTACCCTTTGCAATGTCTTTATGTAAGACCTATGCATTTGATTTACTATAAAGTTTCAGAACTTTTCCTTGCCTCATCCTGTGGGAGACTTGCCATGCCGTTCATTTACTATCGGCTCAGCTACTGAGCACATGCATGCAGCCTTTGGTAGACCAGGCTTTACTCTGAAATGTTGCTGACTGACAGATTCCTCTGCAGCCATAGACTGGAGTGGCTCAGCTTATTCCTGGGTTGCGGTCTAAGTCAACAGCTTGTTCTGAATGCCAGATGTTTAACTGCAGGAGTGTATGCACACAGTGTGCAGCACTGTGGGGTCGCCAGCAGAGGGAGATGTAACCTCAATGGCGTCACTGGAGCTTCTTCTGACCGATTTAATGACCTGCCATTTGATCCTTTTGAAATATCCTCTAATTGCTATGATGAGGAGGAAATCTGGAGTCATGGTTGTGTTGAACAAACTGCAGTAGAAGCTGAGGTGAAGAATGGTCTGTTCAAATACTGATGACTGAGCCTCAGAAGTTCTCTTAAGCACTTAGTTACATTTTTTGAATACAAGTAAGGTATGTGAAGCATTTATGACAACAGATAAGAACAATCACAATAATCAACCACTATGATTTATTTCACTTATTCTGTAATAGTTTAAAAAATTAGAAAATTAAAGTAGTTTAAAGTGTACTTAAAATTTATCTTCAGTGGATTATAAAACTCCAGGCAACCGCAAAGGAAAACACCTGACTGCTTAACAGAATCTAAATGACAGCAACAACAACTAGCTGCATGAAATGAGATGCGTAAGGTTAACAAAGTAATTAAAATCACAAAGAGTGTGTCAGTGTGTTGACGAGATTCAAGCTGTTTGGACAGCAGATAATTTAGTCCTGGATGATTCTGTATGTGACAGCTTTTACTTTTCATATTTTAGACTTAGCCAATCTGCACGACGACACTGTGACCCATAAAGTTTGTGCTTTTCTCTACTCCAAAACCACACGTCAAAGCAGAATAAAACTGTTTTCATCAACAGCTGAGAGTCTGTTTGAAGTGTAAAGAAGTGTAAAACATTCAAGATAAGAACTTGAGATAAATTTAGATTAGACTTGGGTTGTTTTTTTTCTGAATGGGATTTATGTACACATACATGCAGAGAGTAATATAAGAGAGGGGAGTAAAAGCTAAAATCTCCTCTTGTTGAGGATTTCTAATCAAACCGTTTTGCTATTTAGACAAGATTGATAAGTATCATTTAGTGTGACATCACAGTGCAGATCAATATGATGGACCCATTAACTTCAGTTTGTGTCCTCGGTTTCAGTGTGTGCTCCGTTTAATTCCTTCAATCATTCCATTCAAATTAGATAAGAATAGAGGGAGGAATTATTGCATGTTTTCTTGTGTATCGGACACCCTTGCAATTTCAAGGTGGCTTCTGTTACAGGTAAATAAAAAAAAAAAGAAAACTCTGTGATTAATCACTGCAGGTGACAAATGACCCTCCGGCTGTTGAAGACCGGGCAATAGTCTGTAGAGACATTTTCACACTGAAATAAGAGATTCTAAGGGTGTTGTTCAGTCAGTGGTTGAGGTCATGTGACGGAGCAGCTTTGTTCTTGTATTATGTTTTTAAATGATTTCTTCCATGCATGTGCGCAGTTTTCCCTCTTTATAGTGAGGAAACATGGTCAACATAAGCTGGGAGGTTGTTCAGGGAGTCACTGTCAGTGCAGTAGATCATAATATGAACTATCAGCTTTCAAACCCACCAAACAGCAGTTTATAATCAAAATTTATATTTTCTGTAAAAACATTTAGGTTCTTCCATTCAGCACTGCCTCCTTGAACTATGAAGCATCTGGTGCTCTGTGAAAGGAGGAGTTTGAATTAGGGCAGAGTTTCATTTGTTTTTGGCTACTGGGATTCACGCCTTTGTGCTATTGTACAACTACGGCCAAGTAGGTCAAAGCTGGATTGTCATGTAAGCAACAACCCACAGACAGCAGGGACAGAATCACATTTACATGCTGTCTAAATATCATTTAGAAGGTGCTCAACCTTAGTCTTCCTTCCCAGCAGTGTAAATTTGATTATGGAGGTGGGGGAGGGGTGGGGGACTTTATTACTTTAATTTGTAATTTCACCTATTTGTTATGCTTAATCTAATTTGTCTTAATGGCAATTTGTGACTGAAATTACTTTTTTGTATTTTTAAATTAATTAGCATAAGGGCATGCAAATTCAGAAGATCAGGAGACAGGATCAGGAGAATATTCACAGATGATTTTGTCTGATCTGTGTAGCTGTGATGGTACACTTACATTTCTCAATTTAACATGTGTGAAACACATCCCATCTGTATTCACACACAACCAGAGTTCACTCAGGGCCACTATAGTGATTATAGTGTTATTTCCATTTGTGGTAATTTATTTGGTTTTGTTCTGGGACCTCCCCACCCGCCTGCGTGCAGTAGCACAGAATAGAGCAGGCATCAGTAAAATCTGACATGACATTGAGTTAATCAGATACAGCATGAAAAGAGTTGCTGGGGTGGAGGTGGGTTACAAAGCAGCTTGCAGATGCAGAGTAACTGTAGGCGGGGTTCAGCAGCTTTATTATCACATCCTGTATGAGATTTGCTGGTTGGATGTTTAGAATGATATCAGCTGTGACATCAGCTGATGAGGGCTGGCACTGAGATCAGCTGATCTGCTGGGATTGCTGTTGAGCTTGATTTCTTGGCATGCCTAGATTATTCTTTGTGTGTGCTCATTTTGTGCTCAACATATTGCCTTTAAGCATGTTTGGGGAGTTAAAAGACAAAGAACAGATTGACCAGTAGCTTAATGTGCTGTAAGAAATAATAAATAAGGGCTGGGAGATTTAGTTTGTTTATGTCCATATTGGATTAATATTGATTTTTAACAATTTTGCCTAGGCCTAGACAATAATACACTGTATGTCACACAAAATATTGGTGGCAGAAATCTGTTGAACAAGGTACACTCACACCCAGAAGGCACTCATCCAGTAGGGGGTGTTATATCTCAACAGCATTAATTGATATGGTTGAATAATATTAAGTGAAGTAACAATGCCATACAGTCATCTGTCATACAGTAACAGTGTAGTGCTCTGGATGGCTGATTCATAGGATAAGAGAGAGAGGCATTCTCAGCCTCACTGAGCGAGATAGAATGAGAGCCAGAGAGAGAGAGCAAAGGCATGAGTCAAGCAGAGTCAAGAGAGAAGTTGAGAGACGACAGAGGAAAAGAAAAGTATGGTAGGGAGGGGGGGCAGAAGGGAAGGAGGGAGGAGTAGAGCTGGAGTCTGGTGGAAAGCTGCTTCTGTGGCCAGATGTGAAGCTTAGCAGACTGCTTCAGTTCTCCTCAACAGTGTTTCTCCTGGATTTTTAACCTTCTGTTGAGTAAAGCTGCTCTGGATATTTAAAGGAAAATGTACGAACGACACAAGCGGAGGTATAGTCTGTGTGCCAAAGGGGAGAGAGCTGTAGACGTGGTTTTGATTAAGGTAGGCTACCTATCCGCACTTTTAAACAAAGTTGTATGGTGTGATGATACCGCTACTTCCACAGTCATTTGAGCTGAAGCTTTGAAAACAGAGTTAAGTGCTCCAGACAGATAAAATATAATGGCTAAAGCAATAAAAGCAAGGTAAGAAATCTAAAGCAGGACTTAATTCATAAAAGTAAACCATAAAATAGAGGCTAAAGATAATAAATGACATTATTAGCTGAAATTAAGCCCATTAAGCAGAGGTTTGTGGAGTGATTTAGCATCTTAAGTTCCTCAGACAGGTTAGTTTTAGAGGCCTCATCAGAGTTACTCCTTAAAGCTATTCAGAAAAGATATTTCTTTAGCAAAACACAATCATAAGCATCATAAAGTGCTTCAACATGCATTGGGAAACCTGTATTCGTCTGCTGGGGATGTTGTGACGGCTTCCGTTGTGTTGCTCCCTGGGAGATGATTGCATGGTTGTTGATAGTGGCCCTCCAGACACAGAGTGCTGATTATTTTCGGGTGGAGTGCGGTTTCTGGATATATGCTGTATATGACACAGAGACAGATGCCTGCGCTCTATCCGTCTCTGTGGAATAAACTGTGTATGAAACTTAATGAGGCTCAGACAGTTTAAGGTCTTTCTGGGGTTTTTTTGGTCAGCTCAGTGGGTACTTGTCTGACAGACTAAAACAGAATACAAAGTCCACTGAGAATGTCTTGCTATACCCTAATTTCTCTCACTCTCTTAGAGGTCCCCTTACTGTGTTATAAAGGTTCTGTGTTAAATCAAGTGTAGTGAGGGTTCGATGGAATCTTTCTAAATGAGATGTTTATAGCTCCCAAAAGTTGTGCTATTTAAAGCACAAAACACACTTTCCCTTCTCTACATATATAGAACCTCTTATAACATTTTTCCACTGTGGAGTTTCTCCTGGCTGCAGCTGGGAATCCTGTGATATTAATGCCGTTGATCAAAGCATTAAGGAATTATGTAACTCAAATGGTAATCATAATATATCCCGGTTCAGTAAAAACACATAAACTTGCTTCCAAATTTGCACTCAGGCTGAATTAGATGTCACTGGTTAATGCATGCTTCCAGTAACCTCCACCAAGGAGGTTAAGTGACTGGTTTGGTTTGTCTGTTTGCTAGCAGTATGACTTTCTGTGAAAATGTTACCAGAGGTGGGCCTTTTGGAGTCTATGTGGATCTAGATACAGTTTGCCAGATAGGGTTAAAATTTGACTAGTCCTCTCATATTTCAAATGGAAATAAGAAAAATTGGGAGACATTGTCTTGATGTTCACAAACTAATCCAGATCCAGATATCTTCTGGATACAGGAATCAATTCACACATGGTGTTGAGGGAATTTCGGAGTCTGTAAAAGCTGTAATCCATGCAAATATGTAGAGTAGTTGGTAATATATTAGCTCAAATAGCATGGTAAAGTCTGTTTGTCAGTTGGTCATTCAGCCAACTGACAAACAGAAATGAGTTATCATGGCAACAATGGGCTAAATTACAACATTTCTGGTTTCTCTGTTTCTTTCCCTTTGAACTTTAATACCTTTACTTTGTTCAGTTCTTTATTTTAAACATGATTTTGTTTCAATCAAACTCAGCTGTACTTATTTTGTGAAAAAGCCAAATACTGTAAACTGAAGTAAAATTGTTGTTGGAACCAAACATGAGCCAATGGATTGTGACGAAAGTGTGCAGTACTATGAATAGTTGAATAAACTGCAGTACACTTTGAACTGCAGAGGAGACAAAACTAGATTATCTAGACTAAACATAACTAAGATTAACTGGTAGTCAACAAAATAAAACTAGATTCATTTAATTCACACTAAGCTAATGACTCAGTTGAACTACTTCCTATTGCTTGATGACTATAAACTATAATCTAAACTAATAACCACTGACTAATGGCTGGACTATTAATTATCATGCATAAACTAAACTATTAACTACGCAGCAGTGGGCGTTTGATATGTGATGTTTACTGTCACAGTGTCTGCTGGTTGTGACATACAGACTCAGGGCAGAGCAGGGGAATATTTGTGAAGAGAATTGCCCTGGTATATGTAACACCTCTCTTTAGTCTGTTGTCACTTTCTAAACTTGTTCCAAATGTCAGCTCCTCTTTGCCCCGGAGGTATGAAATAGCAAGGGTGTGTGCATATGAGTTAGAGACAGAGGAGCAGAGAGGGAGAGAGAGAGAGAGAGAGAGAGAGAGATATGATGGTGTGGGAAAAAGGCAGCTCTGGGCTAACGGTTTCCTCTGGCCTCAGATGGAAACAGGCATTTGGCCAAATGACTTCATTCCAACCACTGTTTCACATCCCAGCATCTCTGCTGGCCTGGAATCACAAAACACATCATCACTCCACTTACCATCTACAGAAACTGTGAATAACCCTTTATACTAACATAGTACTACAGTAAATATACCCATCAGCCATAAACAATAAAACTCACTGACGGGTAAAGTGAATCTCATTGCAGTGCAGTGTTCTGCTGGGAAAGCTTGACTACTGGCCTTCAGTTGGATGGTGCAGAACAAGCATACCCCAATATGGCAGTGGTACTTCTCCCCCCTCAAACTGCTGCCATCTCCTCCTGTAAGACTCCAGCCTCCAGACTCCAGATATCAGTCCAATTGAGCATCTGCAGGACCCAAAGGATCTGCTGTCAACATCCACAGGACTTCCCCCAGGGGTCATATTGCCCATCCCCAGACTAGTCACAACTGCCTTAGTAGCCCAAGGGGAACCTTACAATGCCTTGCAATAATAGGCTGGTGGTTAATGTTTGGGGTGATTGGTGCATGTGCGTGTTCTGTAGTGCTATTCCCTTGGTTTGGCAAACACATCCTTTTCTTTCTTTGGGCTCTTTTAAAGGATGTGTGATTATTTAATGGTTCCAACAGTTGTATCGTTTGTGGTCAGTGCTGCAACCTCTTGATCCATTTGGTTGTAATGTTTATGTCTTTATAATGTTAATCATGAAAGAAATCATTCTATGAATAGATCAATTCAAAACAGTCCTTCCAAGGTGCACCACAGAGTAGATTCATCCTTAGGTTTGCTGTTAGCAGGCGTCAGGGATCAGACCATGTATACATGCTGGGCTGGATACAGTCATTCAGTCCGCCATGGCATCCTTCAGTGCTGCAGAGCCTCACTGGCTGCCTGCCTTTTTAGAAACAAGGCAGCAGTCCAAGTCCTGCTTGCCCCGGCGTACAGACAAACCATCCCGCCTTTTTATTTTTAAACCAGATGTGTTTTTACTGGGTACAGTTTAGATTCCCCCGGCAATACAAATATGCTCTGGCTGTTCAGAATCGGGGCTGCTGGCCTCGGATAGGGGATCAGTTCCTCGCTGGCTTCCCGTTTAGCAGACATGCTAACTGGTTGATATGATAAACATGTGATTTGCTAACTGGTTAAATGAGTGGCTGCTTTACTGGATGTCACATTGTGCCTCTTGGTTTCTGTTGAACATACTAACCACATCGCCTGCCACATTCATCTATGGTGCATCTGTAAGGAAAAAAATAAGCCTGTTATTAAAGTGCACATGCCTCTGACTTTTTACTTCCCTTTTTATTTCTCATCATTTTTATGGCCATTAAATTGCTTGGTAGTATATTGTTGCCCTTGAGTTGATGTTTTTCTCAGTGAAACAATCATAAAAATGGCTTGTCCTTAAGCAAATCAATGACTTTTGTGGCAGCATCAAACCTGCTCTGTAGTAGGCGTGATTGAACTGAATTAGAGGATATGAGCTGAGAGAAGAAAGTAGCAAGAAGTCGATGCTGTGACTGAAATCGAAAAGGCTTTTGTTTTGTCCAGACTGAGCTGTATGCAATCACCTTCCATACCTTAGCCTGCAACACACTGCCAAAGTAAAGGAAATACAGGAGTAATATTTGTGTATTAAAAGGAGGTATTTCCACACACTGTATGTCTACTTCTTAGGTAAAGTATCCACTTCTACCTCATCATACCTAAGGGTTCAGTTCATTTTATAATGAGTGCCAAAACACACTGAAGTGGAGACTGTTAAAACACACAAAGCTGCTGCTGCAGCCTCCTTGAATTCTTTGTTCTGAAGTTGTTCTTCTGTCACTGTCCTCTGTTGAGGGTCAAGTCATGTTGCCCTTTGTAATTTGTTGCAATCACTGGCAGTCATTTTACCTCTGACCAGAACCTGCGCATGCATTTATGTCTACATGTTTGTCTGTCTGTTTGTGTGTGTGTGTGCTGGCGCCCTCTGTGACCAGCTAATCTTTCCTCGTCAGCATGTTTGTTTTCTCTCAGCGGGCTCTGTTTGATATCTGAACACAGCTGTGAGAGAAAAAGAAAAAGCCTGTGTTCTGCGCATGCATCTGTGAGTGTGGGGGATTGTGTTGTGTGCATGTGAGACTTGATGATGAGAAAAAAGGGAGCATAAGTAAGTGTTTGTCATGTGGGTGCATGCATGCACGATGTAGGTGCCTGTACATGGTGCCAGTTGGTATGCAATTAGTTGTCAGTGTTTGTAGGAATGCAAATGGGAAGATCACACACGCCACTCCCAGGCCTGGAAAACAGAGCGCAGTGTTTCTCTGCATCTCAGCAGGCTTGTCAGTAGAGAGCACAGGGACAGCAGAGAGTTAGTTTTATAAATGCTGAGATCAGCCCCCTTACCCTCAAAGCATTCTGGGGGTGGGTCGACCTTGTTAGTCGCCTTGAACTCACTCATCGTTTTGTGTTTTATGTTTTTGTTTTTAACCTCTTGCTTCTTTGTTGTTTCAGTCTCTTCTCTAATTTTTTGAGTAACTGCACTGTATTAAGTCTAGTTTAGTTATGACTTTTCCTCTTTTTGTTTGTAGCAGTCTGTGTTTTGTGGCATTATTGTCTATGACTCTAACATTTGTAATGAAATGAGATTCTTGGCTTTTCCAGTCTGCATGTTGAAGTGTCCTTGGGCAAGACGCTGAACCCCAAATTACTCCTGATGTGCATGTGTATACATGACAGTTGGGGGATGAGGAACTGTGGGGGATGCGCTTGAGAGTTGCCTGGTGGCTAGGCCTTAGCCCATGCTTAAGCGTCCAGAAGAATACATGGGCCCACAGGAGGGCGGGCCCATGTATTCTTCTGGTCTT
>VUQI01060110.1:5804-23400 GCA_015106735.1 Paratilapia polleni | reverse complement strand
AGGAAGATGGATGGTCACAAGCCATCAAACAAAGCTGAGCTGCTTGAATTCTTGCACCAGGAATGGCATAAAGTCACCCAACAGCAATGTGAAAGACTGGTGGAGAGCATGCCAAGACACATGAAAGCTGTGATTGCAAATCAGGGTTATTCCACCAAATATAGATTTCTGAACACTTCCTAAGTTAAAATATTTGTAATGTGTTGTTTAAAAATGAATATGAACTTGTTTGTTTGCATTATTTGAGGTCTGAAAACACTGGACCTTTTTTGGTATTTTGACCATTTTTCATTTTCTGCAAATAAATGCTCTAAATTAAAATATTTATATTTGGAATTTGGGAGTTATGTTGTCAGTAGTTTATAGAATAAAACAAAAATGTTAATTTTACTCAAACATATACCTATAAATAGCAAAATCAGAAAAAATGATAATTTTGCAGTGGTCTCTTAATTTTTTCCGGAGCTGTATATATATATATATATATGGAAGCTAAATACATTCATTGAATCTCATTTGAGAGCTGGTTTTATCTAGAAAATTTCAATATTCTTTTCCCAAAGTACTACTAAGAAATGGGTGTCATATATAAAATAAAAACATGTGAAATAATGGACTTTAACCAATATCAAATCTGCAAGCTTTCAGTTTGACTAACTATAGAAAGTCCTTCGAGAAGGAGCTGCTTGAATCTGAAATCAATTCTAAAACATATTTCTGTATCATAACACCCACCTGGAAGGGTGGAGGGGTAGACACCGCAGGTAGGACGGTGGCGGCAGCAGCAGCAGTAGCAGCAGTGGAGTGTTCAGGGTGCTGCATGGCCAGAGGGTTGATAAGATGCTCCACTGTGTGCACCTTCCCCTCCTCCATCAGCTTGGCTGCAGGTGTGGCACTGAAGACTGGGTACTGCCCACCCAGAGTCGGTAATGCCACTGCATATAGAAGAGACACACAAATGAAAGCTTGGATAACAGACTGGGCCACTGGAGACAACAGAGTATAGCCAGAGAACATTAAAATGTTGACACTGCACAGGAAATAATAGACAAGCACATACATGCAGCCACACATACGATCACACTGAAGGTAATTTACAGAAATAAAATAC
The DNA here is from genome assembly GCA_015106735.1 of Paratilapia polleni. NCBI lineage: Eukaryota > Metazoa > Chordata > Actinopteri > Cichliformes > Cichlidae > Paratilapia > Paratilapia polleni. The sequence continues at coordinate 22,289 of VUQI01060110.1, read as the reverse complement.
TACAGACATGAAGAGGAACAGCAAAGAGAGGGTGAAGGATACAATTTCAATAAGAAGCAAAAAAATAAGTTACACAAATTGGCATTGTGGTGTGATTCGGATTATGACGGTGCCCAACTGTGGATTAACCCTAGCGCTCCAACACACACTAACACACACACACAGCAAACACAACATGAGTCATTGTTTCAGATCCACAAAAGTCTTTTCAATCTGGTGGTGATCCTGTGAGTCCACACAGACTGGGTCTGACACCGAGCTCCAGATTGAGGTCAAATCCTTAAACAAGGAACATCAGTAAAGTCGACTTTACCGAACGGACCTATGATCACCAAACACATGACACTAACAAACACATGCAGTAAATGGTTAGTAAAATTTAATCATGTCGACAAAACAATTAGGCTTAGTAGCTTTAGTAGAAGAATTTGAAGACTGAAGAATAATTCCAGTTTTTTAATTTTCATATCAAAGATTTTTCAAAATCAGGTAAGTTTCTACCTTTCATTCTTCAAACGTACAGAATTTAGATGATCCACCAACATTAAAATAAATTCAGTTCACTTCCTTCTGCTTACTGTCAGGAAATAAGGCAGAATGAAAGAAACAGAATTTTTCTCCAGGAAATGATCCTTTAAAAATAAAACACTTACAACATTTCTCTCTTAGCTGGGACAGCAGTTGCTGTAGATGGGCTACAACTCTTCATAACACTGGAATCATCCTTCAGGTGATCAGAATAGAGTGGACATGAGAGTCTTTAGTTTTTGCTTTTACATTTGCATTTCAGCTCCACTTTTGACTTGAACTGTCACAACACTAACAGTGTTACAGCAGCTGCGCCTACAGATAAAAGTCAAAGCGTGACTGGGAGAAGAAAAAAAAAAAAGCTTCCATGTCTGTTTTCATCCATCTTTCAAAAGTCAGAGTTGGAGTTGATTGCATGTGTAAAATGCCTTTGTGGAAAAAACTACAACCATGCTCAGGCATGTAACAGTACTGTGCGTAAAATATGGCTGCCTCCTTTATTTTAATTAAGCCTTGGGTAACACTTCATTATCATCACCAATAATAAATGGTAACTATGGTTAATTAACCTTTAGTTAATAGTTAATTACTGTTAACAAACGGCGGCATTATACCTAATAACACTTACTTTAACAGTAGTTTGCTTGCAAGCCACTTGTACCTTTACAATAACCACATGGATAATGTTCATAGATTATAGATAGGTAGGCAGATGGAGTGGCAGCGGCATAATTTATAAGACTGTGAACCTCTGTGTCCAGTTTCTCTCACTGCTTAGTTTTGTTTTTCATCTTTTACTTTTTACTTTACTGTTTGATGCATCATGGGACCAATGCCAAGGACCACTGAGGTCTCTGAGACGCCAGCCATTATTTTTTATTACAAAAATGGTAACATTAAACCTACTAATGTTTGAAAACATTATTTATTATTATTTCATTGCTTGTTAGCGGGTGTTTGCATGTTCTCTCACAGTCCAAAGACACATTAGGTTAATTGGTGATTCTAAATTGTGATTGTGAGCGTGAACAGTTGTCTGTCTCTCTGTATTGGCCCTGTGATGGTGGCCTGTCCAGGGTGTAGCTGGCCTCTCTGGCCTTAAAAGCTCCAATGGTTAATATAAAGTGTGACCTGAAGAGCTTCCTAGCAGTGTTTTAAAATCACCGTGCAGTGCGCCTGATAGCCCTTATGTGTCACTGGCTTTTTCAGGTTCTATTTCACCACTCAGTAAAATATGCACTGACCAACACAGCCTTTTGTACACAGCACTGTTTTTAACCTGAACACCCAGAAAGACAAATTTCTGTTGTGGAGGGAAAAGGAAAGAATGAGGAGGGAAGTATAGCTGTTACTTTCTGGTCATGCTGGAAAGGACAGATTATAATGTCAGTATTCTGTACTGTAAATCAAAGAAAGGCAGTCCTTTTGCACATAACCATCCAGAAACAACTATAAAGCTGATTCACAAAAATGTTCCTCAAATCACACAGGAGAGAGAATCGCGGGCTGGAAGGTTTAGTAAAAGCCTTTTGAGATGGGCAAGGATATATAGGGATATGTCTATCTCACTGACTTGTGCCAGGTTTGATGCCAACTGGGTTGACGGAAGCAGCAAGCTCCAGACTGGGCATCAGCTCATAGGGCTTTTCAGGCTGCTTGCTCTTGCCCTCGTGGTAACGGCTGTAGATGCCACGACCGGCAGAGTAACCTCCGAGGTACGACCCCCGTGGTCCAGGGGTACGATTACCTGCAGCAGCACGACCGCGACCTCGCACAGTACCTGCTTAAAATACAATTAAGGTGATATGATGACAGGGGTTGTGGTTTGGGACTTGGGCAGCAGGGGCAATTTTGGCAAGATGGGTTTTGAAAGTTTCTCTCAAATTATCAGAACTTGCACAGGACTCATTTAGCTCTTATTTCAGGCAATATTCTGCACATAAAGAAAAACTGCTACTGGAAATTTCTTGGCAATATTTGCTCAGGTTTTGTTTGGAGGTCTTTGGGTTTAGTTTGGCCTCAGAGAACATTTCTGCCTCTTATATTATACTTATTATGTAACTTGATAGCGCTGCGGAATGGTATTCCAAGAGGTTTGTTGTTTGGTTGTGAGCTTTCTAATAACCCAGCATGAAATGGGAGGTGACAGCAGAGCAGGAAAAGGATGGTGTTAGAAAATGTACAGTTTGTCACATGTCAAGAAGGCTCATTGTTCATCAAAGTAATAAGTAGGAATAAGGATGTGAGAGATTACCATTGCTCTGTATCATTGGGGATCCTTTGGAGAGAAAACCAAAACACAATGATTGCTCAAAGTCAAACAGATTTTCCTGCTATCACCCCAGACCACATTTAATCAATCATTAAAGGTAATGAGATTAGCATTCATTGGTCCATCAGCTGGTTTTGTCTTTGCCTTTTAGCATTAAAGTGATTTTAAGTCGCAAAACTTCATCAAGTTAAATATTTCTTAAAAACTTCCCATCAAATGAAAGATTAAATTATCACATTGGTCTTTTGAACATTTCAAAAGTTCTTACAGTAGCATTGTTTTGATGTCATTATGAGATCCAAAATTTATTTGGAGCTTCGGCTCCGACCAAGATTTGGCTTTTAGTGAAACACTGGCTTTTGCAACTTATTATTATTGATATAAATAAATAAATAAATAACAGAAAAAAATCCTTCTAACCTTTGACGAAGTAGTCCCTGTTGGGTCCAATGAGGGTGTTGTAGGGATAACCATAGTAAGCCAATGTGTAGGGATCACACTGATATACGTAGTTCTGCTGAGTAGCCTCTGAAGTGGCAGAAATTCCCCCCTTTGAGGCCTTCTGGCGTGAGTACTGCTCTTTATCAACGGGCTTGGCAAGCGTCACCTCGATGCAGGACCCTTCTACCTCTGTGCCATTGAGGTGATCCATAGCCAGCACAGCATCATCCCGGGAGGTAAAGTGTACAAAGGCGTAGTCACGGATTTTCTTTACACGCTCTACACATCCAGGGTTAAATTGGCTGAAAACCTGACGACAAAGGATGGGAGAAATTAAGATCATGTCAAACATTTTTTTGCATTCCCAAACCTGAACAGTCAGTCGGTCCTCACCTGTCTGATCGTCTCCTCACTGGTTTCCATCATTAGATTCCTGACATAGAGGATCTTCACTGTTTCCATCACATCTTCATCTACATCAACCTCTGGCTCTGCCCAGTCCACTGCGATCTGGTGGCCCCACAGTTGAATGCGTCCAGGCATCAACTTCCTGCGAGCCATGGCGGCTGCACGATGTGACTCATACTCTACAAAGGCAAAGCCACGGTTCTTCATCTTGTCTGCAGCGCTGGCATAAACTATCACATCTAATACGCCTTCTGTCACCTTGGAGACCTCCTCCAGGATCTCCTCACGCTTCTTGGTCTTGGGAATGCCACCAATGAAAAGACGGCAGTTGTCCACGGAGGAGCAGACACCCAGCAGCCGCCCGGGCCGCACTTCATAATTATTGAGCTCCCGCACAGCCCTCTTGGCCTCATGTTTCTCTGTGTACATCACAAAAGCATACCCTCGGTTTTTTCCATCAAAGTCCATCATCAGGCGCATCTCATAGATGCGTCCAACGGACTCAAACACGGGGACCAGCTCATCTTCATAAACATCCCGTGGGATCTTACCGACAAAGATCTCACATCCTCGAGGGGGAGATGGGCCATTCCAGCCAGGAGGGGGGCCATACTTTCGTTGACCATTTTCCTGGACCATACTATAGCCAGTACGCTCCATCAGGGCCACCAGCGCAGCCTCATTGGGTGCACCTGCAACACCCTCAGGGATGCTGATCTGTCCATGGTGAGAGTGGTGAGCACCAGAGGGTTTGGAGGATTTGGAGGGGGCAGCGTTGTTACTCATGGTCAAAGAAGAAGCAGGATCTTCCGCTGTCATTCTGACAAAACCATCCAATCAGATCTGGGGCCTGAAGAGGGACAAGAGAGACAGATCTGTCAAATTATGATGAATTAAACAGCTGCTATAAAGACAGAGAAAATAGGTTAATGATCAGAAGACATCATTTAAGCAACAAAAGGACATAATATGACTGCTTGTTGAGGTTGAGCACAATTTGCATGCATGCAAGATTACCCCATTAACAAACAAACCAGCACACATTATGAGACCTGAACACCACAGTGGAAATACAGCATCTATAAATCCTCAGGGCGCCTTCCTCTATCAGTGGTTTTACAACCTTGTTTTGTTGAGTAAATCAGATCCCTTGCTGACCTCTGACCCCTATCAGAGAAATTGAAGGGCTGTAAACCCTGAAACCTCCAGCTCAAGGTTCACTGAGTATGACTAGGTCACATGCTCGGTGCATGTATGTGTAAGTAAGTGAGGAGTTAAGCTATAGGAGGAATTTTGTGTAAAACAGACCCTATTATGCGACAAAAGGCTGCACACATTCATTTGTCCTATACACAAACCTGCTGTCCACACACTCACCACGAGACGGTGTTGGACTTTCCACCCCCTTATCAATATGAATGTTATAGAGTGTGGGTGTAGCTTTTAGTGTGTGTTTTTCAGTGTGTGTGTGTGTGTGTGTGTGCCTTCTCATTAAGCGGTGCAGCCCCAAAAAAGGAACAGAGAACAATCAGAAATCGGCTTCCCAAACATAAACCTCTTACTCTGTTATTTTCCAACACAGCCGGCATTCAGAACGGAAAAATCCACAGCATTTTAAATCCCCCAAATCACGCTGCATAAAACATTAAGCAACCAATCAAAGTGGACTACAACACTAACTTGATTTGATTAGACTAAGTGTCATGTAAGCAAATAGGCCAAATAAAGAATACCTTAGGCAGGCAGTCTGTGTTCGTGTTGTTGTGTGTCATAAGATTGCCCGGACTATGACGGAGACAAGTGAGGCAGTCAACAAAGGTAAAACACTAAAAAGCCAAGCAACCATGGTAACGTGCACACTGATCTGACCTGACCCAACATCCCACCCTCCCACAAACAAACCTGTTCACATGTCATTTTGCCCAAGGCTGAAGGGCTTAGAATGACTAGTTCAAAAATGGATGAAAACTATGCAGGTAACAGTTTGATAGTAAAATAAAGGAAACATCAAAACACCAGCTCTCAACAGGTTAACAAAGGAAAAGAAAATCACTAAACATAAGTGTGAGAAAACACAGGATGCTGTTTCCTTCTCTGTCTTTAGCCAGTAGTTGGTTGCTGCATGTTGACAAAGTCAAGATGACATGCACTTATATCTGCCTTTCCTTAACAGTCTTCCAAGAGCAGGTCATGGACCTGTTTTTACCCAGCTAGAAGAGTAAAACTCATGACAATGGTATGACATGACATACATAAGAAGGCTAAATTGGTGGTAGTGGCAAACTGTCTAGAGTTAACAGCCAGGAGACCCTATTCACATCCCATTGGGACTTTTATGTTTTGCACTTAGTTTCTTTTTTCCCCCTCACTTTTTACGCTGGTTAGGTTTAGGCACTAAAAGCTGCTTGGTTAAAATTAGGTAAGGATTGTGGTTTGGGTTCAAACGCACCCCTTAACAACAGTAATCCTACTTATTCACAGATGACGTGTTGCAAGTGACCGATCGCACTGACTTATGCCATAACCCAGTGCGTCACAGCACACACTCTAAAGGGCACCTTGTGCTAAATAATGTCCCGGGGATGACAAGGGGCTGTCTCTACATGACACAGCTCCTTAACAAAGACCAAATCTTCTTTTGGTTTTTGCAGTCATGTGACTGCTAACCACATGATGTTAACTTATCTGCTATTTTGGACGTGTGATGCTGTAGGGTCAAGTGAATAAGGCCACAGCCACTCAGCTAGAGACCTGTCAGTGACACCCCTGGCAACCACCAGTTGCTAGGGAAAAATGTGTACTCCCCACTTGGTTGGCAAAACCATCCTTGTGATTGCTTTGGTCACTAGCAGATTGCCACAGTTGCCTGTAGTTTGCATGGAAGATGCAGGTTTGTCTGCAAACGATCGCTAACTGGGCTGCAAACTGGAAAAGGACAGCATTTGCCTTCAAAGTAAAAGTTGTGCCTTAGCGATGTAGCCAACATATTTGAAAAGGCACATTTTTTACTTTGAAGGTGAGCAGGCTCTGTTTCCAGTTAGCGTCACATTTTTTCAAGTTTTGCTACCGCTCAGCTAGTAGTTAGCAAGTGTTTGCAGACAAGTTGGGGTCTTCCGTGCAAACTACAGGCAACTGCAGCAATCTGCTAGCAACCAAAGCAATCGTAAGGTTGGTGCAACATCCTCTTTGTAACCAATTTCACCTAGTGGCAGCTAGCAACCACTCACCAACCGGCTGGGGAATAAATGTTTTTCCTTAGTGACCAGTGGTTGTATCACATCTGAGCAATGGGTCAGACCCATTCCAAACGGCCAATGTCAAGTCAGAGTTAGCTGAGCTGCTGCCCTCAGTCACAGACCTGCTGGTCTGATCCAACACAGGGCAGGAATCACTGCCATCTTTGTTCTGTCGTTCAGTTGTCCTTCACGTTCCAAGCTGTTTTTGGTAGTGAGTGGGTGTCATCTTGTGACTGTGTTTGTTCCACCTGTTTTGGAAAAATGTCAGTCACAGTGAACCCTGAGGGTCTGAAAGCCTCATACTTCAGAGCAAATGTCAGAACCCTCTCCAACACCTTCAGCAAAAAGTCAACATTTCTATGTGTATGAGTGAGTGCGTAATAACCAATGTTGCATTTCTTCATTTTTGTGTGTACAGATGTCCTTAATGCGACAGACCAAATGCATGCAGAAACATTAATAATGGAGTAAATTAAAATTGGCAATGGGCTATGGGACAAAGAAAGAGCTGCCCAAACTTGGTAAATTAAGAAGTGTTACAATTGTTTGTAGATATTTTATGAGGTGGTGAAACTTTTGTTGTAATTTATTTTACATGGTTGAATGCACTCCCCACTGCCTACTGCTTCTACTGTATGTAGTCTTGTTTTCTGTGCAAGTTAATTATAAGACGATGACAGGCGTAACATCACCCTCAGCAAATCTGATTATTGGTGGGATGAACATTTATGATAGGAAAAAATTATAAACACTTTAAATGGTTCGTTGTGTTCTTTATCAGTATTTTATAAATGTGGGACTATATTTGTGTTTTTGTAATTTTAGGTCCTGGGAAAAAACTAATTTTCCTTTTCTGGGGTCTGGTGCTGAGAACGTTTGGGAACCGAGCAGCTAATATGTGGTGCATTCATCATCTCTATAGCTCGCTACATTTTAACATGTCTTTAATTTTTTGTTCCTGTGTAGTTTTCCTTCTCTGCTTCAGTAGCTCAGTGTGCCCTCCCTCTGTTCCTTCTATCGTGTGAAGTGCTAACGTGACTCCGTCGCTTATCAGCCTTATCTTGCCAGACTGATGACAAAGGGAGGACAATATTCACTTTGGGAGTACTGCTAGATGATAAAATAAGGCTTTGTAACACAGTGAGGTCGACACTCTGTACACTGAAGTAATGCTGTGACAAAAAAAAAAAAAATTCCTTCTTCCTACTTTTGACCACTTCCTAGATATTCCTAACTTCCTCAATGCCGACTGTGTCAGAAGTGAAGTGAAACTCTGATTCTCTGTTATAAAACTATAAGAATAATTAGGGTGAATGTGAGATCCTTTGTCAAGTATCAAGAGGCAACAAAAGGAGCACATATTAAGTGACAAAAAACAGCAGTTTGCTTGCCGATCTCTAAAATCTTCCGCATCCAATCCTGCATGTGTATAAGCGACTGAGAGCGAAAGAGAGAGAGAGAGAGGAGGAAACCTGGGGCAGAAACAGGTAGATAATTAACTAAGGTGAACACAAATCACAGCCTTTATTCACAGAGAGCATAAAGATTTACAGATGATGCTTCATCCAGTAAAGACAAAGAGTTTAGAAAGTTATGACCACTCAGGTGTGGTTCCTGTGTTCAGGTTTGAGCTGCTTTGTTGGAGCATAACAGGAACAGCTAGGTGTTAAAAATAATCTACCTTTACATTCAGAGCCCAGAGTTCACCTGGTCAAAGGTTATGAACTGAGAGCAGCACAAGAGGCGAAGGAAGTTTAAGAGCAAGAATTTAATTAGGTAACAGAGCCAACTTGCTGCGTTTGAATATTTCAGTCATCGCTGTGAGACTGCACATCACATTACGTTTATGGTTGACAGAAGCACCTGACTCTCTGCATATTTACAGCATGTTACTGTTGTTTTATTATGAACGTGTAGTTACCTACAGAAAGGAAGAATATTTTACTCTTTATAATATTAAACCAACACTGACATTAAGATTTCTTTTTTCAGAAGAATATACAGATTTAGTTCAGAAGTCTGTAAGCCAACAAAGCTCTCTTTGGCCCCCAGTTCACTGCAGATTATTAAGCAAAGAAAATCTAAGTGTGTGCAACAAGAACAATGAATTGCTCAGTTAGCTGCTGGATCCTGAGTGACAGTGATCCACTGTACTGAAGAAAATAGGCCTAAGGAAGCCGCCATCTTTAGCTGTATGCACACACGTGGACACGTGGAGGAAATTGATTCACAGAGTCCTCCCAGCAGCCCCTAACAACAGTGTCACAAGGCAGCAGAAAGGATCAATGATGCATCAACGCTTAAATAAGCCTCAGTCCTTCTGTTTTTATATATAACACCAACCTGATAACAGCAGATGGGATCCTAAATGACTCATGCAAATACTATTTAAGCCATCCTTCAAAGACTGACACAGATCCATAGAGATAACGGCAAAAATATAATCTACATACAGTCTCAAGTCACAAAAAGTCGTCATTCAAGGACAGTGAGCCCCTGTCCAACCAAAGAAAGCTAGAGATAGAGGGAAGTGAGAGTAAAACAGAGTAGAAATCTTGAGAAAGAGATCATAGCAGAGGAATGGTGGTGGAAAAGAGAAGAGGAAGCAGAAGCAGAGAGCAGTCAGAGAGGAGGATATCTACCCCTGTTGCTTCACAGCGCTCCGCTGCTTGGCCGCCTGCTCAGGGAGTGTTAGTCCACCTCCATGAGAGACAGGTACAGCAGGGCACTGAGCACAGAGTCCAGCCTCCTCTACACTAACACACACACAGCAACACACACACACACACTCTGAGCCAAAGCTGCAAGCATGAGAGCTGATGAGGGTGGAGCTAAAACAGGTACTCAAGTGTGTGTGTGTGTCTGTACGTGTGGATGAATATCAGCTTTACTTTTACTGTCATTTTTTTGGAAAACATGTAAACAACATTTACTCATATGTAGAGTGGTATTTCCATTGTATGCCACTTTATACTAATACAGGAATTTTTGCTCTTAATCTGAACGCTGTAGTTTCTTTTACAGTTTTTACATGCAAAAATATGGCAAGATTTGTTCAAAATTACACAAATTTTTCATGTTTTGTTGTTTCTTTTTTCTTTCTTTTTTTTTTACAGTGAATAAACTGTCACTGTTCACCAGCCAAAAGAAGCATGCAGCTAGCTGACATTACAACTAAGGCCTCAGTCACGCAGGCCTGCAGACCGATGTTCCCTGACCAGTTGGCGGGTGGTTGCTTGAGTTTGCTGGCTGTTGCTAGGTGAAATTGGTCACATAGAAGTATAGTTTAGCTAGCAGACTGCCGTGGTCGCCCGTAGTTTGCATGAAAGACGCCAGCTTGTCTGCAAACACTTGCCAACTAACCACCGAGCAGTAGTGAAACTGTGAAAAGTGCAACGCAAAACAGAAATGGAGACCGTTCACTTTCAAAAGCCTCAAAGCCTCTTGAAACGTGATAAGACAAAATGATCTCAGTTTCCAGTTTGCGTCACGCTTTTTCCAGTTTCACTATTGCTCGGTGAGTAGTTGGCGAGTGTTTGCATAGAAGACGCTGACTTGTCTGCAAATCTGCTCACAACCAAAGCAATCATAAAGAGGTTTTTGGTTCAGCACCCTCTTTGGGACTGATTTCACCTAGCGACAGCCAGCAACCACTTGTGAACCGGTTGACAAGTGGTTGACTTTTCCCTAGCAACCCGTGGTTGCCAGGGGGTCGCCGACCGGTCTTTAGGCCTGTGTGACTGAGGCCTTAGCTCAATAGCACTTCACAGGCAAATGGACGCTTCCTTTTGTGTAGTGATGCAGATGGTGGGTTTAGTTCAACAGAAGGAAAATAGTTCCTACATTTATCTAAGTAGGGTTTTAAAGTCAGAGCTTTACCTAACAACATAGTTTTACACTGATCTATTGCAGTTTTTACTTAAGGAATAGATCTGAATACTTCTTCAACCACTGATGAATAGCAGCTGTTGAAAAAAAAAACCTACAAATCTTAACTTTGCTCCCTAACAAGAGACAGCAGGTGATACAGAGAGGAGTATGATGGGAAGTGCAGTTTTAATGGGTTTTCAGGCTTTTTCTGCTTAGAGCTGCAGAAATGGGAAAAGGGTCAGGAAATGTTCAAACTGGGGTTTGAATACTTCCTCATGTTTGTGCTGAAGTGAAGGGACATTTGGACATTCTGACTGTAAGTTACCACTGGGGTGATTTATGTCATGTCAGCACTGCCACTGTGTGTAAGTGTGCGTACATGCGTGCGTTCATGCATCTGCGCGTGTTTTTTTGTACATAACAACGGTGAACATGTTCCGAGCACAGCTTAACTTAAGCAAACAGCACACACCTACCTGGGCAGTCAAAAGAGCAGATAGAGATATGAGAGAGAGAGTAAAAAAAAAAAAAAACAGCCGAACGAGAGAACGTCACTCACCTTCAGAGAGTTTTTGTCCAAAAAGAAACTCCCCTGAGTGCTCTGAAAGGAGCGAGAAAAGAGGGTGTGAGGGAGAGCTGAGAGTCACAGTCTGGTGAAAAGCACACTGAGTTTTAGCTGCTATTGAAACCAGCCTCACTCCTTAAAGACTGAGTAAACAAGCAAGAAGAAAGTCTGTGTAGTATAAAGACCCAAGAATGAGGGATAGTGAAATAGAAATGGGCTGTAGCATCTATTAATTTACCAATCATACTGTCAGATCAATCACACTGCCAGGAAGGAAGCTAGCGCAATACAAATTACAGCAAAAACATGTCTGTAAAGATAAGTAGGTTAAAATATGTATGGAAAGGTGTGTGTGTGCAGAAAAGAAAAGTGAGGAGGGATCGGGGTTTCGTCTAAGCCAAAGGGGGTCAGTCTAAATTAAATCATTAACAGTCACTCATTAGTGGGAGCCAATCAGAGTTCAGACACGCCTCAGAGAGTTCAGGCGTTCTGGTGACTGCACAGCAAGACCATCAGGAGGTCACGTCAACAGTTAATCGTTGAACCCCACAGGAAGAGTCAAGAGACAGTCGAAAAATGCTGACCGTCTCTTTTTTCCCTTAATCATTGGGCATGCTCACTAAACCATTGTTCAGGCACTGTTCACGCCACATACTCGTTCATGTGTGACCAGGTCTTCTTCGTTTGTGGCCTACAGAACATGATAAATGACAAAGAATTATGAAATAGGGCTGTAATTCTGCGTATTTTATAACTGTCAACAATGGCCATGAAAAGTCAAATGACGGGCTCACCCATCATATTCGTCCTTCTGCAGCTCATCTGTGGAAATATATAAGATCTTCTGAAATCTGGATACTGTAACTCTGACTAAATGTTATAACAGAAGATTAACCACAGTGCCCATGTTGATTGCAATAATTTCTGATGCATTTTTAAATGTTTTGGGACAACAGGCACAGAAGAAAGATCATTGCTGGATTTTCATGGGGTTTATTGAGAGTACGTTTTATGTTTTAAACTAATTCAACAAGGGGGGACTGTATGAACTGTGGGTAAAAATGTGCAAACACTGTGACTGGACTTGGATCTCAGACTAAACTGCTTTTTAAATGTAACACTGTCTGCCTGACACTGACATTGTGCTTAATTACTTAGAACTAAATCAATCATAAGTAATCAGTGGAGAGAGCAGATAGGGCTGTCTTAGACTTTGTAGGATATTTCTGATAAGCTGGCTCCCTGTTAAGGCCAGGGTCAGAAACACACACACGTACACACATGCACACTCATGTACTGGAATCTGCTACATTGGCAAAACAATGAATAAGCTGGAATAAAATCAGCAATAAAACAGCCCTGGTAATCAGTATCTTGGCTAGAGAGGCTGACTGATTATTACATGCACCGTCTATATAGGTAAATGAGTAGCGTGTCACAAGACCACAGGTCCTGCTGTTTATTTCTGCAGTGTGTTACAACCTGTAGGAGTGCACCACACTGTTCAGGCCACACTGTTTTCCTGGAAGCGATTTCTTCCAGTGAGGCACAGAAACTGCTGTAGGAATGTAAAAAAAAAAAAAAAAAGCTTCCTGGTGTGATTTTTATCACCTCAAACTGCTTCGTAGTTTCAGGTAGGTCTCACATCTCAACTCTCTCACAGAGTTACGCACTCGCATTATTTTTATCTTTGAAAAGACCAAGCAGGTTAAAATATTTAGATTGTAACCCCACCAAATATAAAGGAGGCATTGTGTTGTCTCTTGCCGATGTATAGTACACTATCAAAGTCAGCTGCTGTAGAAGATCACAGGGAAACAAAGAACTAGATGAAAGAGAAGTGAGCACTGTGGCTGACCTCTCAGGACACATGATGCCCTCATGTTCACGCAGCTCAACTGTCAGCATGTTGACGCCAACAGGATGAGGGGGAAAAAGTCACAGTGATGGCCAAGAAGAAGAAATCTGTATTATCTCAAAATGTTTAGATTGCATTAGCTAAATTACTCAGGGGCTTCACTTCTGTCCCTGCTTCTGTTCTCTCATGCCTCCTTCTCTTCGCTTTTTCTTCCTCCCATCCATGTACCTGTCACCCTCATTCCTCTGGTTCACCCAAGCTCAAAGACGAGCAGCAGGGAGGGGGGGAGGAAGGAACGAGGATGTTGAGAGAGAGAGAGGGAGAGAGAGGAGGCAAGGAGAAGCATGATGAAGGGGAAGAAATGAAGAAAAGGGTAGAGAGTCTGTGTGGGGGTCTGAAAAGGAAAAGACCAGATGGAGAGGAGCAAGGGAGGTTAACGAAAAGAGAGAGGAGGGGGACCAAATGTTCAGGCCTCCCTCAGCGCTAGAAAGCCCTTCAAAGCGAAACTGGCCTGAAGAATTTCAGGTCAGACGGAGTGCGTAAGTGACCACCTCCAGCCCGGAGTAACTCCACCACGGAGGAAAGATTCCAGCTCATTTACTGTGAGAGCCCCCCTGCCTTCAGGACCTCACATTTATCTCAAATGTCACTCAAAACACCACAATTTGACTCCAGAACAAGAATATGAAGCAACTGAACAAAAACCCACAAACAGAAGAATCACAAGCATCACAGTATACAGATATCACACTGTGTCCCCTCATACAGCTACAAAGTCACTACTAATCAGAATAGCTGCTTTAGCTTTAGCACTAGCTGAAAGGGGCTTTGCTTCCTCAGACAAACACATTCCTCCAGCTAATCAGCTAGCCTGCTCAAGGCCATAGCAGACATTGTTTCAAACAATTACTACTGATGCTGGCGGTGTCACGCTCGTGACACGGGCTCCTTCAGAGTGTGTGTATGGCGGGCAACCTAGCCAGATTTAACATGGTGATATTTGACACTAAATGACAAAAGATTCCAGTGTTTGCATGTGACCTTGTTTTTCTTTTCAAGTTCTTCACAGTCACACTCACTACACAGACCTACAGATGAGCTAACCTTCATACACACTTAGGCCCACCCTGTCGACAAACACATTAAGCGAGTCAGACTCAGACAACAGCACACTTACAGACAACTGAAACAGCACTCATGTCAATGCAAACATTCAGTTTTTTAACATTTCCTTCAAATAACAAACCCAGTCATTAAAAAAAAACTCTACTATTGTCATTTCTAGTAGCATTTTTAGCACTGAATATAACCTCTGTGGATGAATGAAGCACCATGTCTCTCTCTCTCTCTCACACACACACACACACACACACAAACAAACAGCTCACCTCACAAGGGTAAAAGTCCACATATTATATGACGAAGAACCCGGAAGTCTATAGGTAATAATACCAGCTTCTCAGTGTAGTCACTGAAGCATTTTTATCCCCCACCCTAAACACACACACGCACACATACACACATACATGCAGTGCCATGCCACTCCACTGGTTCCACTGGTTTCACTGTAAGGATACCTTGATCTCCACTCCAATCTCTGATTGGAATAAAGACAACAAAGGCCCTTAAACCAATCAGTTTGGCTCTGATAATGTGGTGAAACAGGCACGTCCGGTAAAACGTAACTCTGTTCAGACCAAAAAAAGATGATGAATTTCTAACTTAATCCAAGAATAAACAATTGTTTCACCAAGAAAAGTCTCCATCAGAAGAGTGTGAGGCTGAATCTTAAAGAAGTTTGAAGCACTTTGTTTGAAGTTTGAAGTGTTGATGACCTCAACACTTTCTAGAAAAGTTTGACTCCAACTGATGTTAAACTGTCAGGTAAGATACCTGACAGTTTAACATCATTATGCTGCACAACAAGAGTTGTGCAAACATTTTTAAAGAGACTCAACAACAACAACAAATTATGTTTTTAGCACAGAGACCATGAGTAAGACAGAAACAACCTTCCAGGCTGGCTTTAAGACGTTACCTGTATTCCAAACTCAGATATCTCTGAACAGGCCGAGGAGATGCAGTCTGCTTTTGGGAGTAACTTTTCACACCTGTCTAAAACTCTCTCTCCGTGTCCATTCACAGTCCTTTGGTGCTGACAGGCTGCAGCAGTAAGACAGTCTCCTTGAGTGCCTGAGTCTGTGTGTTTGAGAGGTAAGCAAAGGTGGTTTAGTGTTTACTCATTCTCAATGGCCAGAGGAGAGAGGTGGGGCCACTTAGTGCAGGTAACCCCCCACCTTTTTCTCCCTCCTTCAATCTCTCTCTCACTCACCAGATAAGGAATCAGAGAAAAGGGAATGTAAGGGATGAAAGGGCAAAGGGTGTGACAAACAGTGCTGATTGACATCAACTGGGACTCAACACAATGCACGCATGATTACATTAAATGAATAAAGCCATAAAAATCTGGGACAGTGATTGAGGAATTAATTATTGTAATATGCAGAGAAAAAAGACTTTCTGTCTAGCATTTGGAAACATAAATTATCCATCACGCAGTCCCAAAACAAAGCAACTGGTGAATGTTTATCTTTACCACAAACCTTCATGAAACAAATAAAAAATGATGATGTTGATCAGCCTGTTCCAAAACCACAGATATGTCAATATATAAACTCAAGTGACATTTAAAGACCTTTTTTTTTAAACAAATGAAACACCCAAAAGGTGGTCGTTAGAGAGCTTCAAAGGAAGTGTGAACGCCAGAGCCAGAAACAGCTTCCAAGTAAGGAAGGAATGCCTATTATCAAAAATATAACACAGGAAACTATCTATAAAGATAAATCAATGCGTGCTGCTACTTTTTATTATGTCAAACCAGAGCTACTTTAGCAGCTTTGTGAGGCTTTACTTTTCTGTACTTTGAGCTAATTATTTTATGTCAGCGTGCTAACAGTGACAAATCTCACATGCTAATGTATACTAGTGATTAATTAGTATTGCTAATTAAATGCTAGCATTGCACAACTAAATATTTAGACAAGTTAAATTTCAAGTTATGTGAAGTTAAGATAATTTGGTCTCCCTGAGCTTAATTTAGCTTATCATAAAATTCAATTACTGCTAAGTTAAGCTATAGGAAGCCGAGCTAAGCAAAATGAGCTAAGCTAAGTTAACTTATCTAACTTAGCGTGGATAACTCAACCCAGCTAAGTTTGTTCACTTTATTTAATTTTTGGTGTTCATTGACATACATTTTTGTGTTTTGTGGGGTTTTTTTTTGTTTGTTTTTTTTTTTTTTTTGCCC
>VUQI01060108.1:14858-29178 GCA_015106735.1 Paratilapia polleni | reverse complement strand
AAGACAGAAAACCCCAACTGTCAGACGACCCCCTATGAGCAAGCACTTGGCAACAGTGGGAAGGAAAAACTCCCTTTTAACAGGAAGAAACCTCCGGCAGAACCAGGCTCAGGGAGGGGCAGTCATCTGCCGCGACCGGTTGGGGATGAGGGGAAACAGAAGGGAGCAGAGGGAGACAGGACAAAAAGACACACCTATGGGAGAGAGACAGAGTTAATAATAGCTAATGATTAAATGCAAATGGTGTATAAACACATGGAGAGTGAAAGAAAGTGAGGAAGAGGAAGTGCTCAGTGCATCATGGGAAGCCCCCAGCAGCCTAAGCCTATTGCAGCTTAACTAAGGGATGGTTCAGGGTCACCTGATCCAGCCCTAACTATAAGCTCTATCAAAAAGGAAAGTTTTAAGCCTAATCTTAAAAGTAGAGAGGGTGTCTGTCTCTCCTAGTTACAGCCTGATTTTGATATAGTCTACAAAGGGTTTCCAGATTTTTTTCAAATATATCAGAGTTTAAGATGTTGCATTACCTCCTTTAGCCATTGAGTCCAACTTGGTGGGTGACGATTCTTCCAATTCAGAAGAATGAATCTCTGTGCTAATAAGGTGACAAATTTAGTTATTTTAAGCCTAATTCCAGAGAGATTCCTATCGTTTTCTCCACCAAATATACCTATAAGTGGATTTTCCTAAATAGCCATTACAAAAATATCTGACAGTGTTTTAAAGATTAGACTCCAATACAACCGCAATTTAGGACAATGCCAGAAAGAATTTGCCAAAAGAATGCAGTCACTTTCATGTTGGATTCACTTTTCGAACATGGTAGCTACGTACGTCCATCTTTTATACTGTCTATGAGGTACCCAAATGGTGGCTATAGCTTGCTTCATGTTAATGTGGTGACCTGAAAGTAGTATCAACTTTCTAAAAAGCAAGTAATGGTACTCGAAAATGTTTAACTGTTCCTCTAAATGAAGCTGTTATTATTGCTTGTCATAAAGCATATTTAAGTACACATTAAATATTATCAAATCAGTTAATGAAAAAGATCCTTTTGGAAAATATGGAATGATGTTGGCTCAGTTTAAGAGTTCAGATAGATCAAATATGGCTAATTATTCTTAAATCTAATTTGTTGTTTTGTAGTCCCCAGATTATGAGCCTTCACTTCCTGTTTCAGAGAAGTCTAATCCCCTGACACGTGACATCGACCGAGCTTCGGCCTATAGCATTGTGAGGATGTTACAAGTTTGTGACACCCAGATGTTTCAAGAAGAGACAGGAGCAACCTACCAGGTACATGAGTAGCCTTCATGATGAAAAATGTATTCTCAAAATTTCCTTTTAAGACATTTTTCTTTCAATTTCATTTTTAGAGGCTTTTGAGCGACCAAGTGGTGAAAACCTTAATGGAGGTTGCTAAAAGGGTGGAGTTCATTCTTAAGGTACCTTTTCTCCCCCTCAGTATTTGGATCTCTCTGTTAGTCAGCCAGGTTTAGGTTATTGTGTCTTCTGTTTCTTCAACAGGATCCTCGGGATAGCCTTGTTGTACTGAGCGGTTGTGGTACTTCTGGTCGCCTGGCTTTCCTGATCTCGGTAAAAGTTGTCCTGAAATGCTCTCCGCATGGTTCAGCCCCCTGGAAACATTAATTACTCGAATGTTCATAATGGAAAATAAAGTGTACAGTGAGGCAGAGCAGACCATGCCAGTAATATGAAGGAAATGGCTCTTAATTAAATTATCTGATCAGATCTCACTTGTTTATAGAAAAAATTGTTTCCTGTATTGTGTCTATTGTGTGTGTGTGTGTGTGTGTGTGTGTGTGTGTGTTGTTAGTCAGGCTTCAACAAAGCACTGAGTCAGCTGAACCGAAGTACAGTCTATTCGTACATCATTGCAGGAGGAGACAGGTGGGTGGGGGTTGTGTGAATAGAAAATAAAAAGTGTAATTAAAATATACAAAACCAGCTGCAACTGTTTGCTTTGGAAATCACTGTATTTACATCGACATACAGTGTTCAACAAATTTATTAGACCATCACCCAGTGTAAGGTTTATGCCACAGCTGCCCTAAATCAACAGTATTTGTAATTACCAAAATAATTTTTTATGTTTCTGTAATGGTTAATCCACCAGTATGCGCAAGCTCTTTAATCAAAATGAAATTTTTAATGCTAAAATATAACTACTGTTTGATATCCATGACTTTTCAAATTTACAGAAAAATTTGTTTTAGTGGTTGAATGTTATGCTTGATTCATTTCTGACTTGCAAGTCGTGTTCTGGCTCAAATTTGGGTATAAAAACGTGAATTCAGTTTGAAATTCCTCACTCCTGTTCAAAATGGTAAAACATTGAGAACTCACTGAAAAAGAAAGAGTCCACATTAAAGCACTTCGTGATGCTGGATGGTCTTTCTCGTTTTTATTTCAGGTGATCTAATAAATTTGTTAAGCGCTGTGTGCAGACCTACACCCTCTGGTATGACCTGTAGCTTTTGGTGGCTTTAGCAACAAACCCCTGAGGGTGTTGAACAGAGGTGTGATTTTATTTCCACTTTTCATTTTAGAAGACCAAAAATGTGTTACTTCTTTCCTTCTAAAATTACACGGTGTCACTTTTCCTTTACATTAATTTCCTCAGAGCTCTACTTTCCTCCCAAGAGGCTCCCGAAGACGACCCTAAACTAGGCATGCTCAGTCTGAAGAAGGTCAGGGACAAACACATGACACACACAGGGAGTGTGTGTCATGTGTTTATGAGAACATAGTGTGATTGTAGTAGTTAACTAGCAAAGCTCCTGCATTTTTACCACAGCATGTTGTTGGTTCTCTGCAGGTGTGTGAGGGAAAGACGCGAGTCTTGTTCATTGGCATTTCCTGCGGATTGTCTGTAAGTCAGCCTCAGTTCTGAGGCCAGAATTCTAATAGTATATAGCAAAGAAAGTTCACCACCTCACTTATACTGTAAATAGAAAACAAGTAAACTGTGGATAACCTATGGAGTGCTGGTGATTATTTCACCACTATTTGAATTTGTTGTGTGTTTGATTTCTGCTCCTCTAGGCTCCGTTTGTGGCAGGTCAGCTGGACTTCTGCTTGCAG
The DNA here is from genome assembly GCA_015106735.1 of Paratilapia polleni. Taxonomy (NCBI): domain Eukaryota; kingdom Metazoa; phylum Chordata; class Actinopteri; order Cichliformes; family Cichlidae; genus Paratilapia; species Paratilapia polleni. The sequence continues at coordinate 26,073 of VUQI01060108.1, read as the reverse complement.
CACCCTGAGGTCTACACTCCTGTACTGGTTGGCTTCAACCCTGCACATCAGGGCAGGTTCATGAGTTTGAATTTACGCGTATTGTAATAAATTCATGGCACGTAATGAGTGGTGAATGACTAAAACTGAGTGATAATTTCTGACACATTTCCTCTTTAAAACAAACTATGTTTAATTGTATAGGGATGAGCCCATACAAGGCTGCACCTTCACATTTCGCAGTGTGGTACAAAGGATGCAAGAAGGTGCCAAAAGGCAAATGGCCTTCCTCATCAACCCAGTGGTTGGGGTACTTATACCCTTTGGACCTTTGTACACATTATTCCCTCTGTTCAAGTTGCATTCATGCCAGGTCTCAAAATTTAAAACAAGTAAGCTGTGTGTCTGTCCTTGTCCAAATGTGTGTCCAAATGTGTGTGTCTGTTCAGCCAGAAGCCATCAGTGGCTCGTCCAGGATGAAGGGAGGCAGCGCCACTAAGATTCTCCTGGAGGTCGTCTTGTCTGCTGCTCATGCTGCCACTTTCTCTCATACACCTATCACATACAAGTGAGTGGTGAGAAATGCTGGAAGACTCTATAATGTACAGTGTCATGAATATGCTAACTCTTGGCGAGTTGCTGTTGAGCGTGTGCTGTGTAAAGGTGCACCTACCTCAAACTAGCCTAGAAGTGACAAAGGGAGGCCTCAAATGTAGAAAAACAGTAAATTAGAAAGATGCTTAAATAGTCAGAAACTTAGATAAGGAGTGTCTTATGTCTAAGTGAAGCTAGAGCTAGCACATGGTGCCATCCCACTGTCCTTTTTTGCATAGCCCATCGCATTACCATTTACATATTAAAGCCTCCCCTAGGCCTAGGCCTCTCAACTGCTAGAAATTCCACGTCATTTTCTGACAATTCATGGAAGTTTTCTTTGAAACTTCCACAGCAATTTACAGTGCTGCTTACTGACTTAAGTCCCACTTTTCATGCAGTGAATATGTTAGCTTAGCATAAAATAAACTCAGGGAAACATATTAAATTTAGATTAAATATACATAACACATATATAAGATACAATGTGAACATCTGAGCATTTGAGCAAAGCCAACATTTATGCCTCTGTTTGGACTTTGTTCCTGCCTAAATATAAGGCTAGTTTTTATTGTGAATTCAGTCTGTGGTGTCCTGCATTTGGGTCCTCTCCACACCCAACCCTGAAGGCCCTTTCACATAGGACGCGGCATACGGTGCACTGCGCTCTGAAACCCATTCTTTTCCGCCGCACAATAATGGTTTCCCTCTGGGTCGAGCAACGCACGGCGCAAGCGCACTGGCGGGGAGCACTCGCGGGGAGCACTCGCGGCGCAATGTGACGTACATTCAGGAGACCAGTAGAAACAAAGCCTACAGTCGCGCTAAGTTCAATCACACAATGAATGAAAACATGGAAGAAAAGTGTGTGTCTGAGGCTATGTCCACACATACATGGGTATTTTGGTGAACATAGCTTTTTCTGTGCATTTTGGCCTTTTGTCCACACGTAAACGGCGTTTTGGATCACTGAAAACGGAGCTTTTGAAAAACTCCTGCCAGGGTAAAGATTTTCAGAAACTCCATTTTTGCATTTACATGTGGACGAGCAAAACTGAGATTTTGTCTCGCAACGTCAAAGGTGTGCGCCTTTATCTCCTTTTTTGACACCAAAATGTGCGCCGTGTTGTTGTTTGTGGGCTTTTGATTGGCCAACATTCCTTCACGGTTTGGATTATATCACCATTTGTTGTTCTGGCATGCTCTTGACAACACTTCAGAATGATTGAGATATTTTTCAAAACGAACTCAGAAAAACCCCCGTTTTAAAAAATAGATGTGTAGGTGTGGACGTAGCCTGAGTTTAAGGAACTTCATGACACAAATTTACGTGCTTAGAGGGACCTAGGAAGGAAAGTGGTGTAGTGGAAACATATTTCCACTGAATTGGGCATGCCAGGTCTGTTTAAACAGTAAAGTAGCTTGTTGTATTTAGGTAGGCAATGTATGTAGTTTAGGGAGCAGGTGCATCTAGTACACGTGATGAGTGCGCGCTAAAAAATGATGTACAGACAGAGCGCGTAACACAGCGTAACGCAAATTTTGAGCCGTGCACTGAAGCTAGCAGTCAACGCAGCGCATGAATAAAAAAAAACGTAAATAAATTGAAAGAGCTGTCAATGTATAGATTTGTTTAATTTGGAGAAATTAGAACAGTTTCACATTAGAGCTTTGCCAGAGTTTAATAAATCAGATCATTTTTGAATCGTACTAAAAAGACAGAATTCACACACCTGTACAGTTACTGCTGGTTCTCCGTCATAACCTACCTTCACCTTCAGCCCCCTACTCTGCACCCAAAGATGCTTTCTAAATGCTTCTTAGTGGTTACAGCCATCTGAAAAACCTGGACATGTTTTTCACATTTTACTCACAATCTGTGCCTGCACAGTCAGTGCTTTTCAGTTACACGTATCAGTACAGAATCGGCTCACGGTCTTATAACCCACAGGGCATTTACTGAAATATCCTTTAAGCTGACATCACCAGCAAGTTGAGAATCACCACAAAAGCTGTTACATGTGTATTACAGGAAACCAAGAAGTGTGTTTTATTGGGTGTTGCTGACCTCTAGAGGTCATTGCAGAATAGAGAATCTGTTTGGGCTGCACATGCTGAACGTACATCTAACAGTATATCATTTAGTATATGACATATATACAAAAATTAAAAAAATGTTCTCCTTTATTTTTGTGTCTGTTCAACAGTGGTATTATGCAGCACATGAGAGCCTATGAGAGAACTGTGGATATCACATACTCTCAGAGTGAGGGCATCACTACTCTGGTGGAGGCAGCGGGACAGAGGTAGAACATCTTGTCTAACACCTTTTACTGTCGCCTTGAAATTCACTTACCAAGAAAACAGAGTATGCTGATTTACAGCAGCACACTGGTTCTAGTTGTTACTGGAGGTGGGAACTGAATTAGTTCATGAATCAGCACAAAAGCACAGAAGCAAAACTGACTGCAGATACTTAACACTCAGTGGCTGCCATACTCACAACCCTCTCCAGCATCGGTAAGATCTGCAATGATTTCCTTCACAGTTCTGTTTGTTGTAAGGAGGGAAAACCTCTGAAGCTTCCCCTTGAAATCCACAATAATGGCATTTTTTTTTCAAGGTGGATCAGCAGTTACAGTCTGCTGCCCTTCTGTATGTGTTTCAGTTTGCGGTGCAGTAGGCATGTGTATTACCTGGGCTGGGGGTCCCTGGCTTTGCTGGGCCTCATTGATGCCAGTGAGTGTAACCCCACATTTGGTGCAGGTAAATGGAGTGTGATGTCCTCAATAGCAGCCAAACAACAATACCTGAAATTTCTTTATGGGTAATAAAATTTTGTAAAACCACTGAAACATGAATGTGTGTGTGTGTGTGTGTGTCACAGATTACGAAGATGTTCGAGGCTTCATCAGCAGGGGATACAGAGAGCTGAGCAACAATGACGGTCCCTTAACTTCACTGGTGTGTGAAAGAAAACAATCTAATAAACCAAACAGAAATTATTAAGTTATTACTGCATCAAAGCTTTAATTTCACGCAATGCTCAGTCTTTCACAATGAAGTGTACTGATTTAATATTTCTCTGAACTTCTTCTACAGAAATTCTGTCAGTACTAGCTGACTGCGAACATGGAGATTTCTGTTCTGACTTGTCTGTGGGTTTTAAACAAGGCCATACAAACTATTAAAATGTCTGAAATCCTGTAAAATCCAATTAAAATGACATCCAGGTCTTGTCGTGCACCTTGTAATGACACATCTGTCTCTGCAGAGTGCAACTTAAACTGGAGCAGGATTAGAGTAAAATATACAGTGCTGTACCCGCTTTGTGACACACTGTTGGATTTGATGTTCTTGATGTGCTTTAATCTTTTTTTTTTTTTTTTATTCTACTGCTTGTTGGTGTTAATTAGATCTTCACATCAACTTCAGTAACACTTATAGGGCACTCTATCAGTCTTATAGAAAAAAAAAATTAACTGTTTACTCCAGCATTCACCTGCTTCAGGTTGGGGATCCACATATGGATGCCTAACAGAGATCCATATGTGGCTCCCTATTAGGATACATAAATAAATAATCAATTCCACATAGATTAGCTGACTAAAATACAACCACTTCATTTTTTCCCCTTGGAGTATGAAAATATAGAACAACAAGATGCCTTTTAAATAAAAAAAATAAAAATAAAAAAAAGGGAGCATGATTAATGTGAAGTGTTGAAAAAAACTCCAAACAAAAGAGAAGAAACACATTTCTTAGCATTACAGCTGATAGCAATTGCATCCTTTCAAAATTCATGTCAGATTTTTTTTTTGCTGCTATGGTGTTACATGGTAATGCGTGACCAGTAGTGTGAGGTGGCTATTGTTACAAATTTAGTTAGCAGTGAGCACAAATAGCTTATTCTAGATTTCTTAGCATGGCAGCCTAAGTGGTTCCCCAAGTAGCATTTTCTCTCACAATACCAAGCTTCTGGCACCACATATTTTCCATGGATGGTACTGTCATTGGTATTCGTGGCTAAGTCATCAGGTTCATGACTGGAATACGTGGCTCAAGAATAGTTCAGGCAGCCTATGGAGTCAAAGTCAGCCTACATCAGCTGATGACACGGCTGATACCCTTCCACACATTTAACTGGATTCATGCTGTCACAGTTTTGCAAACTATGTGGATTGTAAAGTCTTTTTAAAGTACCAAAGATGCAAGACGCAGAAGGCAGGTTAAGAGAACAAAAGGTGAACTGTTTTATTTAGGCTTTCAAAGGATCAAAAACACAAAGTCACAACAAAGTCAAAACACTAAACACAACATCCATCCAGGAGAACACAAAAGGGAAACACACCAGAAAGGTTAGCAGATGATTTAGCAAAGGCAGAGGGCAAGACAGGACTATTTATACACAAAGCACTAAGTAGAGGAACAGGACACAGGTGAAAGCAGAACACAGGTGGAAACAAACAGGGAGGAGCAGGCAATCCCAAAAGAGGGAAAAGGCAGGAAGTAAAACTAGAACTAGATACAGAAAAAAAAACTAACCTTCAAAAATAAAAAAAATAATAAACTCAGAGTCAAGAAGACTCACACTAGACATGAAAGAGAAAGAGGGAGAAACAGACAGAGAGGGACCTAAAACTACTACTAATGAAACTCAAAATATGAACTAAAAGCTGCAATACAAAACTGAAACTCCTTATTGGACTAACCATAAGGTAACTTCAGGAATCAGACTCAAAACCACATAAACTCAGACTCACAACATACCAGAATCATAAAAGAATCAAAACAATGATCCAAAGGCTCCACAAACACAAAAACCAAGACTCTAAACTGCAAAAACTGTAAAACAGGAACCCAAACTCAAATATTTAGAATACAAAACCCCAAAATGCCACAAAACAGTGGGACCATGACAGGTACACTATTTAAGCAGCTTTAACCTTCCCAAAGTTATTGGACAACTGCATGCCACATTGCAACCCACCTCCACCTCAGCTCCACATTTTAGGCTGTGTTTGACTTAATCAGTGTTATGTCTGTTGTCACTGTTGCCTGCTCTATTCTGTGCTGGGGTCTTGCCGCTGGTCCCCCTGCCCCCTTCTATCCTTATATACACATGGGAGGGTGGGGAGATGGTAATATCAATCTTCTTTTGACTGTAGTGGTCCTGGCTGAACTATAGTTTTCTGTGAAACTAACATATGTATGTCTTTCCTCTAGGGTCCTGAGTTCTGCATAGCACATCAGGACTTTCTACATCTGGTCCTCCCATATGTTACTGACAAGGACACTGTTCTACTAATCTACACACACTCTGGTGAGACAGCACTTTTTTCGTAGCTTGGATTCTGTCCAGATCACATCAGCAAGTGTTTTGACAGCCTCTCTCCACAGACGATGTCAGTGAAGTGGGGAACTTGGCACGCAGAGTGAGAGAAAAGACATCGAACCTGCATGCTGTTTATCATCAGGCTGATGGAGACACAGCAGCTTCTATACAACAAGTAGATGTCTGCCTGTGAACCTTTTGGAATTACAAGAATTTCTGAATTGAATACTACCAATATTATGGTCTAGTCTTTATGGAAGACATAATTATAGACAAACAATTTGGCTAAACTAATGCGTAAACATTCTAGATTACTATTCTCATTGCTAGACATAAAGCTCTACTGGGGCAACTCAAATCACACAGACATGCTATACAGTGTGCTACATGAACTTTCCACACTTAACTCACTATTAGTAGCATTGCCATACTGCAACGGTAAAAAATACTGAAACAGTTACTGATAAGAGTAAACAATGGTTTGATACTGGGGTCTTGTGTAGATGTCGTAGAACCCCCTTTAGCAGCAACAACCTCTATCAGATGTTTCTTGTATCTACTTATTCAATTTCTGTGATGATGAGGAGGAATTTTCGACGATTCCTCTTAAAAAACTGTTTCAGTTCATCAGTATTTCGGGATCTCAGCATCTCACTTAGATTAAGGTCAGAACTCTGACTTTGTCATTTCAGAACATGAATTTTCTTCTTTTATCAACCATTTTATTGTTAATTTTCTTGTGTAATTTTTGTCACTGTGTTGTTGCAGCTTCCAACCACTCCTTAGCTTCAGGTCATGGACTGCTGCCCTGACATTCTCCTTTAAAATGTCTTGATATAGTGTTAAATCCGTTGTTTCCACAGTAATTGCAAGGTTTCCAGTCCCTGAGGTAGCACAGCAAGCGCAAGGTATGATCCCTCCACCATGCTTTAGAGTTGGAACGAGTTTTGGTGTTTTTGTGGAGTTCCTTTTTTCCCCCTCTAAGAATAGTGTTGTATTTCTTTGTACCAACTTTTGTCCCATTTGTCAGCAGAACAATGTTCCAGAAGTGCTCCTTTGCAAACTTCGGATGTGCCAGAATATTGTACAGTATTATGCCTCTGTGCCAGTGACAGTCGCTGCTAAAGGCACTATGTGTTCAGGTTCTCTTTCCTTTCCATTATCGGGAACATTTCAGGAACACCTGGATGAAATTTCGGTGCATCGATTGCAAACACTGCCTCAGAATTGTGGATGAAGTGATTCGATTTTGGAAGTCAAAGGTCAATGTCGCTGTGACCTCACGTCTATCACATTCTCTTGAATGTATCAAGGGAGGGATTTTTTTTTTTTTTTTAATTTGACATGTTCACTTGGACTCCTTAACTCAAACACCTGACACCAAGTAGCTTTTAGACAAGTAATTTCTTCTAGCCTGAACTATGAGTGATTCCTGAACGTGTTTGTGTGATATTAGTGTAGTCAGATAGTGTCTGTCTCTAATTGTGACTTATATAAAGATCAGACCACATGTTAGTAGTAATCAATGCAAAACTTGGGGTAATGCCAAGTGGTTCACAAACCCTTTCTTGCAACTGTACCTGGATATTATTATCCAGCTATGAATTACACTCCGAATTGATCTTTTCTTTGCAGGATGACATCAATAGGCTGTGTTTATCTACCCTAAAGATCACTTGGCCTCAGGAAGCACCTGCTTCAGCAAGCTTACAGCACATGGTACAGTACACACACCCTTTGACACACATTAGCCCAACAACTCACTGGAGCATGATGAATAATATAATATTAAATGCCTTCTGCCATTCTGTATTGTTCTGCCGCCCTGTTTCCTTAGAGACTTTTGCAGACATATAAAGAGATAAACATACTGGACAGAGGGAGTGTCCTTCCAGAATACAAAAAGAAGAAGTTCATCTTTATTGATTCTCAATTTTTCTTATTTCTGTAGGTCTTATTTTAGATGACAGGTTATTTTCTTTAATGTTTCCTCTCAGTCTAGCTCACATAAATGCAGGGGAAGGAAAATCAATAGCTTTTCTGTGTCAGCAGTGGGAGCTGTCCACCAAGCTGGTGCTGAACGCCGTGAGCACTGGAGCTCACGTCTTAAAGGGGAAGATATACCAGAACCACATGATCGATGTGCAGGTCACCAACAGCAAATTGTACCGCAGGGCCACGCGTTTACTCCAGGTATCATTTCAAATGCTAGCAAAGCTTAAACGCTGTATTCACCGATTGTAAATAGGGTGTACTGGTTTCCACTATCAGTGAATCTCCTGTCTGTGGTCCATCCTTTTCATGATTACTGACTGCTGTTGTCACTGCACTTTTTCTTTCTTCTTATACAATAACTTGCAACCTGATAAACAGCACCACAGGGAAAGTCTATGAGATGTGTTTTTTTGCAGTCTCTCTTCAGGACATTGTAGTTTCACGTGCAAGTGAACAATATCTGCGTCACCTTATTAGCATAAGAAAGCAGAGTGTAAGTACAGTCAGATTCTCTGAGCACCTCTGCTCCTAAGTCCTTATGAATTCTCCTTCACATCCCTTCTTGTCCTCATGATGTTTTCCAAAAAGGAAAACTGTTTAAGAAAAGACGAAGGACTTAAGTTTTTCACTATTTGATCACAACTTTGGATGTGTTTGGCTCCTACTTGTAGCCACTGTGTCCTCTCATTTTCGAACTTCTAGTTTTCAGATTATACAGCTCTCCCTGGACGTTTTAAAACCACGTTTCATACATTCAGTTATACATGAAGCTTCTGTTCAACATTTAACTTTGGTTTTGACTTTCTGAAATGAGTGCTGTGCTTAGGTTTTGTTCTTGACGATACAAAATGAAATCCTACTTTTAACCACGTTTGCATGCAGCACATTCAGCAATGAAGAGTAAATGAATTAAGAGGTAAATTAAGGCTTGATTGTTCTGTTTTCAGAAGCTTTCTGGATATCCGGAGCTACAATGTGAGGAAGCCCTTTTAAAGGCAATCTACCAAGTAGACAAGCTGACAGTGGACGTGACATCCTGCGACATCACCACACACACACGCTGTGCCAGAAACAGGACCAAGGTAAAGAGGCAGTGATGTGCATGTTGCTGGCAGATCTGTGAAATGGAGAAACAATATTGGTGTTCACATTATCTGTATAATGGTTTGGAGATTTTTTTTCAAAATCCTTGGAACCCTAGATCACAGAGGATCTCAGGATCAGTGGACGCTATCATCGCAATTTGTTGCCTGTTCAATTCTCCTGTGACAGTTTTCTCTTGGTATAAGATGGCATGTCCTTTTGACTAGCTTTACAAAATTTTAGAGGGGAACGCCCAATTGCTGTGACACTGCTCATCTCTTGGCCATTGTCCATTGATCCTGAGGTGCTTATGACACAGAGGGAATCACGGTTAGAAGATGAACTTGGTATCAATATGTAGGTAAAAAGCTTTGACCAGCCACATGGTGACATGACCTTTGAAAGTTTATATGTGCTTTTTGAAGTTTTCTCCTGTGAATTATCACAAAAAGGGCACCAATGCTTGTTACTGTTACTCTAGGTCATAGGCATTAAATTGGTGAAGTTTTGCTATTGAAACTATGATAAATGCCAGTTGGTCATAAAAAAAAAAAACATGCTGAACAAACTGAAAAAATGTGATTCTGGCTTTAGATTGTGACACTTGGAGTGAGTGCAAATCATATTTGGTTGCAGTTTTTAATAGAGCTTAAATGTGCTTTTCACTTTTGGAAATTTAATGTGGCTATCTCCTGTACTTAAGACGTTGTGGGTGTAAAATGCTGGAAAATATAATGCTGAAAAATATTGGAAAAGATTTTATGTAGAATGATCCACGTGGGAAGAAAAAAAAAATCCGGTTCCCGGTACGGTACTCAGCTCTTTAGTGTCAGTGCATAAAGAGCTGAGTGATTGAAGAGAGATGAGGAATTGATAGATGGCTGTGTCATGTGGTCTCTCTCTTTTTTAGGTGGTCCCCCTGGCTTTGGTCTGCTTGCTCACTGGTTGGTCACTCGTGAAGGCGGAGTCTCATTTGGAGCAGCAGCCAATCATTAGGGAGGCTGTGGATGAGTGGTTGTCCTAACTGATAACCATAATCAAGCTAAAACACAAATGTCTTCTATTATCTTTCTGTCCGCTTCCACAAGGATGCAGTGAGCAGCTTTTATTTCACTCTTAAATGAACATATTTCAATTGTACTTAGTGTGATTAAAATAATAATAATAATAATAATAAAAACCTGAGTTGTTCTCCCACAAGTTTAAACTTCAATACCTATGTTTTCCTTCTCACTGACTCAAATACACTAAACTGTGTTAGAAAGCCCAAAATTGATACTGGGATAATGCTTCACCCTGTGTTCTGTAACCATTTTCTGGAGTTAAAGGCTCAGCTGTATCTGTCCGTGTGATGTAAGTCAACCTCAATCCCTCTGTCCCTCTGTTGCTTAACACACACATACACACACTCACAGGTGGGGGATTAGTGTGACGTGTGTCTGTGTATCTTGAGAGAGAGGTTGAGCAGCTTTGGAAACTCCTTTGGAGCAAAGCCAAACTCAGCAGGGAAGCACAGAGCAAAGGCAGTCCTTGGAAGGTAAAGTGCACATCAGGTCTGGATCAGAAAGCATTAGCACGCAATTCTCAGCATTTATCCGCTGTCATAAAAAAAAAGATTATATTTGGCCCCCATATAAACACTGTGTTCTACTTCATAAACCATTTATTATATTTATTAGCTTGATGTTAACAAGTGCAGGACAAAATGGAAGTACAAAAACTGAGATGATTGGCACACTTTCACGATTAAAGCCAGCAGGCAATTAGCTTATCTTATCAAAAAGACGGAAATTAGAAAGAAACACCTTGCTCTCTCTCTTGTATCTTGCTTTTTGATCCGTACACAGAAATGTGTTACACAATGAAAGTAGCTAATCGGCTCTAAATGGCTAATAGTAGGGATATCCAAGTAAGGTTTTCCTTTTACCTGTAGCTTTAGCAGTGTTAGGTGGTGTTAGGTATTAGGTGTCAGCTGTTTCCTCCAGCTCAGATGCCATGCTAACCTAAGCTAATCACCATGTGACCATAGACTGTATATAAAGGATGGACCTAGCCACTGTGATGTCATACGTTGGTTTTGGACTCCATTTTAACATGGGAGTCTATGGGGATTGACTCGCTTTTGGAGCCAGCCTCAAGTGGCCATTAGAGGAACTGCAGCCCCGGAGGTTACCATGTGATCAGAGGGAAAAATATACAGTATAACTCTAGTCCCTACTATGGGTCCTG
>VUQI01060108.1:0-11124 GCA_015106735.1 Paratilapia polleni | reverse complement strand
TTTGGTTTTTGGAAAAAAAAAAAAAAAAAAGGAGACAAAGTAGTTTGTGTTTTACAGAATAATTACTGAATAAACTACTTGGATGTAAAAATGAAAATATATTTCCTGTTTACCTGTGGTGAGGTTCTTTCCTCTTCAGATGCCTCCTCTTCCTGCTCCTCACTCTCTCCCTCCTTTTTCTCTTCAACTGAATCTCCTGTGCCATCTTCCCCATCATCTTCATCCTCTGCCGACACACTGACGTTTCCCTCCGCAACCTCCTCGGCTGATGTCGATTGTTCATTTTCTGTAGTTTTTGCAGCACTATCATCATCTGTTTCCCCAGAGGCCTCCTCTTCCTCACCTTCGCTGTCTGTGTTTTTTTCTTTTTCATCTACTTCCTCATTACTCTCTCCATTTTCTGTGGTCTCTCCTTTGCCCACTGCTGCCTCTTTTACTGTGTCTTGGTCGCTCATCTCCTCCTCTTCTTCACCGGTTCCCGTCTCTCCCTCGTTGTCCCCTGTTTCATCTTCTCTTGTCTCTCCTTCATCCTCTCCTGTTTCCCCCTCTCCCCCTTCTTCTTGGTCACTCTCCTCCTCGTTTCTGGCACACTTAAATTGGCATTCTTCCTCCTCCTCACCATTTCCTGATATCTCATCTTCCCCAGCTTCATCGCCACTTGTTCCTTCCTCTTCCTGCTCCTCTTCGCCTGCGCTACTTTCCTCTTTTTCCTCGTTTTCATTTCCCGTCTCCTCTTCTTCCCTTGCCCCACCTTCATCTTTTTCTCGTTTAACCTCTTCATCTTCCTCTGCAATCGTCTCCTCTAAAACAACAGCAGCTTTGATATCTTCTTTGGTTTCATCCTCCTCCTCTTCCTCCTGGACTATGTCTAAATTCCTCCCGTCCTCATCAACAACCATACATTCACCTTCCACCGCCACAGGCTGTGGCACAGTTGCAGGAGTAGGTGCTGGGCTTTTCTTCAGCTGAAGTATCTTAAGTAGGTCAAACTCCTTCATCACTGGTGCTTCAGCTGCTGATGGGTTCTTTCTGAGAGGCCTTGCAGCCATTTTCTTGCGGACACAAGCTTCACAGGGGCAGAACTCGTCCTCACTTCGCTGGTCGCTGAACTCCCCTGTTATCTCTCCGTCGCTGAGGGAATCACCGGTTTTCACTGACTGATTCTTCATTATCTGAAGCAAAAATTACTAAAATTATTTGTTTGCCATTCAAGCAGCAGTATCTTGTTATGTCAAGATGATTTGTGGTGGACTTACCTTCAACATTCGACGTCTCTTCTCTGTCGTAGTGGACTCCCTGGAGAGATTTGTTCCTTGTGGTGGTCGGGGTGACCTTCCCCCTCTCCCTGCTCGACTCTGAATTTTCCTCATTTCACGTTCAATACTGCTCTGGATGCGTTGGCTCACCTCGTCCCTTAGCTCAGAGATCATGGTGTCCAGGATGAGGCTGTCATCCAGGTCCCAGCGAACTTTGAACTCCGCCATTGCGTTAATGTAGTGGTCCATGAACTGTTTCTCAAACTTCTTCAGAAGTTGAAGTACCCACACTGGGTCAGGGTCTTGGGATGGTCTTTTGGCCAAGGGTGCTCGCAGGACAGTCGGAGGGGTGCTTTGGCTAGACTCTTCCAGTGTCTCATTATCGGTGGGGGATTTGGAGCTGTCTTTGGCAGAGGTCTTATCTGATGACTCTGAGGTTTTTGGGCTGTCCCTTTTTTGAGAAGCTTCTTCACTTTGCACTGGTTCCTCTGCTGTGTCTACCTTAGCTTGCTCTGTGGATGCTTCCTCATGTTCTGTCTCAATTTCTATATCTCCTGCCTTTGCTTTTCCTTCATCCTCTTCTACATCCTTGTCTGCTACCTCATGCTCATGTAGAGATTCTCTCTCTTTTGGGGGTGTTTCATCTCCTCCTTGATTGCCGTTCTCTTTCCCCGATCCACCAGAGCCACTGCTCATGTCAACCCCGGATGAGGACCTTGGTGGTGTCACCTGCTCTGGACTTCTGCCCTTGGCCTCCTTTGTTTCCTTGGCTTCAATATTCCTGGGTTCAGCGAGCCAGAGGGAATGAAGGATGGCCATGATGTCCTCATATTGCTGGTTATGGCCCTTCTGTGGGTCACAGCCAGGGCTTACTGCAGGCTCAATGAGCTGGAGCTGGGCCAAACAGTCCAAAAGGCCCCTGGCTGATGTGCTCAGTCGACGGCCATAAACTGGAGAGACCTAAACCAGACAGAGAACATTCAGAGAATGCAGATTATGTTAAATACATAAATTATCATCAAATTCAGAGAATTACAATAGTTCACAAAAGAATTTAAAATTCTGAAATGAACTGAACAGAATTTTAAACTTGTCCTTTCTCAGTGGCCGAAGAAACAGAAGAGAAAGCTTTAATCTGGATAGCTGTTTTATCAATAGTGTGACAGGGTTTGTTACTAGCAAATTAAATGATGTAATATGCAGTTTTCTGTCACAAAAAGTAATTGTCTTACCTCAGGCATGCTCCTGCATCGACCCAGAGAAGAGCTTAGAAGAACTTTCATCACAGCTACAGACGACTGCCAATTCCTGGGCAGAGTCTCACTTCCTAACAGCAGACCACTAGGGGGAGAAGAAATCCCCACTGCTTCACCTGAAGGTGGATTCTGACCATTCTCCTCCTGTGCTGGATCACATTTAGCTTCCTCTTCTTTCTCTTTGTTCTCTTCAGGTTCAACTTCTTCCTCCTTGTCTATCTTCTCACCTTCAGGACTCTCCTTTACTATCTCTTCTCCAGGTATCTCTTCCATTTCCTTTGCCCTCAGCTCTTCCTCATTAAACTCATTGCCAAGTGCTAGCATGCTGCTGTTAGCAGGAATACTTCGCAGCCAATCACTAACAACCTCACTGGGGGATGTGTTGGGCAAACAGGCAGGTATCAATTCATTTCCCTTATCCTTCTGATGGCTGCTTCTTTGACATGTTCCACTTTTCTTGCTCCTGGACTTGTCACTGGATTTGCTGGCTTTGGACTGTCGGCTACACGGGCGTGCTGCAGCCATGGTTTCCTTTAGCAGGTCAGCAGCAGACAGAGAGTGAGACAAAGTGCTTTCACTACATGTCTCCACTTTGCTGTGTAAGGGACAGGGGCTTGAGGATTTGATAGTGGTTTCTTTATTCTGAGAACTGGCCATTTTGACACTACCACTGTCGCTTCCTGTGCTGAATTTGGTCTTGTGACATTCAGCCGGATCTTTTTCCTCACTCTGCTCTGAGGGTAAAGCTGCTGACTCAGGCCTGAGGCAACTAGGACTTTGAGAGGTGATTGCCTTATTGTATGCATTGTCTTCCTTCCCTCTGGCCTCACTAGCTGGTCTACTGTTTTCCTGGTTTTTGTTGTCATTATACGCTGACTGTCTGCTTGCACTTGCAGGGGATTTGCTCCGAACTTTAGCACTTGCCGATGACATTGCAGATGAGTTTCTGTCATTGCAACCATTTGTCATTGGTGCAGACTTCACAATTTCTGTTACATTGTCACTTCCAGCTTTGGTTGGGCTAGCATTAGCATGTTTTTCTGTGGACTTGCAGTTGCAAGAAGACCTGTTAGACCTGCTGCTTTTGACTGAAATTGTACTTGCTGCTTTTTCTGTCTGTTGCAACCCAATTTCTTCACCTGCTGGAGTTTCAATAGTTGGGATATTCACTGCTGAACCACTCTTCCCGCTAGTACTGTTGGATTTTTGAGACACGGTGGACCTTGTTACCTCCACATCTTCCTTCATGGTGGAAACCTCTGGGCTTTTGGGGAGATTGGGAGTTGATGTCTTTCCCAGGTCCTTGGCCTTGCCCTCAGCACTTCTGTGAACACAAACACTAGACTTACCACTGTCTGAGTCAGATGTTTCATGGTCTTCGGGCAACCCAAGAGAGACTGATTCTATTGAGTTTTGACTCAAAGGTTGGTCTGTGCCTCCTGATGACAGGGCGCTGGCTGCTCGCTCAGAAGCCCTCTCACTCTTCACCTCCAGCTTCACCTCTTTATCCTTGTCCTCCTTTTCTGTCTCTGCCTTATCAAATTCTGTAGCTGCCCCACAGCAACATTTGGATCTGCCAGATTTGGCAGAGGTTGTGGAGTGAACTGACAAGGCACTGGGCCCTCTTGTCTCTCCAGCACCAGAGCCATTCAACAATTGCTGTACTGGAGATTTAGGACTTTTGGTGGATGCAGCTGAAGCATCGGATGAGTGCATCTGTGATGAACATGTTCTCTTGGGTGAGAGTGTTTGGACATTAAAGTGTTCAGAAGATTTACTTTTTGGTGCACCATCATTTGCTACCTTTTCATCTCCATCTGCTGTTTCAATAACAGCAATATCAGCTTTGCCATTATGATTTGACTTTTGTGATACTACAAATGAAACATTTGATTTTCCTGATGCAGCACTTGGTGCTCTCTCTTTTGTCACATTTTCTTCCTTGTCATCTCCCACTGGTGTTTTGATGGTGACAACATTTGCACTTAAATTCGATTTATGAGAAGCACTGGACCTCACTGAAGATTTTGACTTGGCAGACATGGCACTTGCCACCCTCTCTTGATTTTCTTTAGTTTCACTTGGAATTGGAGATGCTGTTGTGTGATTTGACTTCTGGGACTTGGACGAGTTGGCACTGGGGGCTCTGTCCACCATGTCATCCACCTCTGTTTTTGTCTTGTGAGAGTTTGCAGAGGAAGCCGATTTATGGGATAACATACTAGCAGCTCGCTTCTCAGCTTTTTCATGGTCTCCTGTATTGTCTGCTATTTCAGAACTTGACTCTGTGTTTCCATTACAGTTACCTTTATGAGATCTGGAGGATCCTGCACTGGCTGCCCTCCCCTTATTTTCTGATTTAGCTGACATTATACTGTCTGGCCTCTGCTGGGTTTCTATGTCAGTTTTGTCCTTGTTTTCTTCAGCTTCATCTGCTATCTTTGAGCTTGAAGATGTCGCCATTTCATTGCAATCACACTTAGACTTGGATGACTTTGTAGATTTAACAGACTTGTCCGATTTAACTGATGTGCCAGACATTTGACTTGGTGCCCTTTCTCCTCCATCTCCCCCAGCTTTCGACCTGGGAGATAATGACACTTCTGAAGCTTTAGTGGACTTATGGGATTTATTAGACTTGGCAGACAGGTTGGACTTTGCTGACATTCCACTTGCTGCTCTTTCCTCTTCTTCTGTTTGAACTCCCTTTCCTGTTGCCTTTACAGTGGCTTCATCTGCTGCGGAAATATTTGACTTTGTTGATCTAGCACTATCAGGTCTTTCAGCCTTACCAGACTTTGCAGAAGCATTCGACTTCACAGAGAGGCTACTTAGAGCTCTTTTGTTTGTGTCACCTTCTTCCACAGCTGGACTGTCAGTTTGGGATGTGTCTTTAGTGGCTGACTGACAGTTGGAGTTATGAGACCTGACTGATGCGTCAGTCTTGGCTGAAACACAAGATTTGCCTGACAAGGAGCTAACTGCTCTTTCTATAGTGTTCTCTCCCTCTGCTGTCTCCCTTAAACTGATGTCAGGAGCTTCAGCTGTATGTTTAGATTTGCTGGACTTTGCAGACTGATTCGACATTACACTGGGGCTTCTCTCCTCCTCTTTTTCAGTAACATCAGTGCTGCCTTTATAGCCAGAGTTGTGTGATCTACTGGACCTGTGGTGTGTAGCTGAGGTGCCACTGGGAGCCCTTTCTTCCTCGTTTGCTGTTGCCTCAGGATTAGATGTTCTGGACATAGCACTGGATACTTTGCCTTCCAAGATATTTGATATGGCAGAGAGGCGCCCATTATTGGTGAGGTTGGTTTTGTTGGATTGGGTAGAAACATCTGAGGCAGCATCATCACTGCTGGGTAGAGATGAGGCTCGGTTTGGAGAGGCTTGGTTGGAACGATTGGATTTCTGTGATGTCCTGCCATTGGAGACAGAATTGACCCTGCGTTTGCAGCCCCCACAATTTGGACACACACTGAATACTCCTGACTTCTGAGAGCTTGCTGAGAGTCCTGTGTGATCAGACAAGTCACTTACAACCCTCTTTATCTCTTTATCATCATCAGCTGCCCCTCCTTCATCTGATTCTGACATCCTGGTTTCAGTTATTTTAGATGTGGTGGTAGGTACTTGATCTATCTCGCTTGCACCGGCTGTTGAGCATGTGGTAGCTTCTCCACAGAAACAGGAAGAGGCTGCAGACACTGCCCTGCTTCCTTTCTCTTCCCCTTTCTTGTGTTTGGTAGAGTGGAAGGAATTGGCTGAGACGTTGCTTGTTGGCTTTTCATGCAATTGAGTTTCAGGGGTTGGGGATGGTTCATTGCTATGGCAACACCGTGAGACGCTTGGTGGCAGATCATCATTCTCATCATCCTGATCCTCTTTCAACGACTGAAGGACATGTGAGGAGCTGCTGATTGCTGACAATGGACGGTCTTCTTCCTCCTCAACTGACTTTCTGCTGAGTGGTCGAAGGTTGTTGTCCACGACGACCACTTCACTTCGACTGCAGCACCGACTCACCTTGTGGACCTCAACATGGGTATCTCCATCCTGCTCCACCTCTAATCTGTGCTCAAGCTGCTCTGTCACACACATCTCTTCTTGGACCAGTTGGCTCTGTTCTGAACCCGAGCCACCCCCACAGCTGGAGAGCCGTGCTCGGCAGCGCACCACCCTTCTTGAATTACACGATGAGGAAGAGCTAGAGGAGTGTGTATGTCTCATCATAGTGTGGGTGTGGCTGGATGCATGTGGTGGTGGGACAGGAGGTGGCTTATGGCTGTGTGCAGGGTTTTCCCATAAATCATACTGCTGTTCATGTCTCTGATAGCAACAGGGGCAGTGGTTCCCTTCCAACTCACACTGCAGAGGCTGGCTGGAATAGTCCACACCCTCTTGGTCAAAGGTTGTTGAATCAGGGTCAGAACAACTTTCTGATTGGCCCTGCTGCAGGTAATGGGGCTGAGCCTGGCTTAGAGGGCAACATTCATTGGTCAGAGATGGGGATTTTTTAATTTGCGTGGACCACTGGATGGTCTCGTCATTCTGGAGGCGAAAACGCACCCTCATCTCCACTGAGAGGCTGCCATCTTTATTGACCAGAACGCGCTTTTCAATGTCGTCATTCACAATAGCTGGTTTTGCCTGTGGGCATGCACTGACACCATTGCCATATGACTTTTCAGAGGACAAAGAAAAACGGGCTGAGCGGTTTGAGGAATCAGAGCGGGGGTGAATGATGCTCTTTTTGGTTTCCAGACCAAAGTTAACTGAAAGAAAAGACAGAAAAAACATTTGTCTCTCTTTTTCTTGCACCCTTTAAAACATTTAGATCTGTTGTTAAGTTGCCCACCTGCCCAAATAACTTACCATTTTTCTTGCTTTCATGTCCTTCGCTGTACTCGCTGGCTCTGGATTGAGCTCCATGAGGTGGGGATCTTACTCCTTGAGTAGCAGGGGATCGTGCCCCATTTCCAGGGGTCCGGGGGCCAAGACCAGGGAGTTTTTCTTCTGAGCTCTTCCTAATAAAGTTTATCAGCATGGGGCTGAAGGCTTCCCGGCCGACACACACCAGCACACCTGGACAAGTCATCAGGCTTTGAACACTGTCAATCTGGAAACAAATTCATGCAGAGTCAGGAGTTTTAACTAAACGGTGTCTCCTTTGCAATGCAAAAGTCTAAATTGTAAATTTCACATTCAAATAGAAATAACTTTTTACCCTGCGTCCCTCTACAGTGTAGAGCTTGCGGACATGAAACTGCATCACTTCAGACACCTCGTCTAGAAAAGCTCTCAGGCTCCTGGCTGACCTCCTGCTCAGGACCACGCTCCTCCTCATCCCCGGCTCGCTGTTCTTCACCAGCAAGATCCGTCGCTGACTGTGAGGCATATGCAAATGGCCAGGCGGTGTTGTGGATGAGGTTTCAGGCCTCTGGGGCCTCCGGCCGTGATGGTACCAGATGCCCGACCGTTTGCTGACCAGCTCCATGTTTATTGGCTTAGCCTGGCGTCGGTCAGAGCAGAGGTAGCAGCCACCGTCCTGAAGCTGCTCCAGGTGTTTGATGGTGTGAGTGCCACGAGGGGTGGTCACAGTCCGCACACCAAATGGCAATGGCACCTGTATATGTATACATTTGTACACTGTCAACAAATATCACATGTAACTATTAATCTGTCTCTGTCTTTTATCTGTGTATTGCGCTCCTTAAATTGTACAATTAAAGTGCTGTTGATCAAAAAAAGGACAGTTTTAAGAGCTTCAAGAAAAAAGGCTATTTTCATGTATATTTAGGGAAGCAGAGCTAATGCCGCTGCCATGGTGAAAAGTTGAAAGTGCAATATGCATGCATCTAAGCAGTCAGCTTCAAAAGAAGTCTCTACATCACAGTTCCAACACCCGTTCGACTAACCTTTTGAGAAAGGTCGTCCAGCAGGGCGTCGAAGCATTTGAAGCTGCGCTTGTGGATGGCCATCCTGACGCCCCCAAACTGGCTGTCACCACTTTTGTAGAACGTGATCCGTTTGGCTGGGGTAGCTGAGGTCACATGAGCGGGGCGTGAGTTGGAAGGGGGTGGGGCAGGGACGGGCGAGACATGTTTAGACGGGGGCCGGGGGTCCCACAACCCTGTCTGAACTGAATGCATTCTGTGGTCTCACATACACCTGGGAAGCACACAAAGATAAGAACATTTCCAGTGTTTTCAAAAGACTAATTTTATCTGTCGTATTTACTGTAGATTGCTATTTGTTTTTCCGTTCACATGCTTTCTAATCACACTCACAAGATCACAAGTCTTAATCAGGATGTTTAACTGAGGATTCAGGACATCCACTAAAAGGACTACCTGACACATCAGGTTGTTACACGTTTGGTTCAAACTGAGAAAAAGACTTTTGTAGTCATCTACAACCAAATGTCTAATTGTTTTAAATTATTATTAATCAAGGCTGCCAGGCTTATTATCTAACTAAGCTGAATGTGTTGTTTTCTGCTGTTTAAATGGAGAAAATAAAGATCAAAACTGGCAATGATTTCCAGAAAACAACATTAATCCTGATTCTCTCAAAATGTTGTGCACCAGTTTTTTTCTGTAATACAAAAACCCCCCAACAACCATTAGAAATAGCTGAAGCACAAGATCACTGATCAGTTTAAGTTTTTTTTGGAACAAGAACTACAAATCTTAAAAAAACACCAAAGTTCCACAAAATATAGTCACATAATGTAAATTAACAATATCAAATGCAGCTAAATGCTAAGTCTATATATATAGTAAAGACAGATCTTCACACAGTGTGCTATTATTAGTGGAGCGGCCTAGGACACATGCAGAAATCCTATTTGGAAGAGACGTAAAAAGTTTCTGCCCCGCTTCTGGACAGCTAGCATAAATCAGCTTGCATAATATACACTGGGTAGTTCATTCATATGGCTTTGATTCCTAGTTTTACAATGCAATGTTCAACATAGGTGCACAAATAACTACTTTTTAGTTTTTAGTCTTGATGGGTTTCAGGTCTGTAGGCATTTGTATATTTACATATATCCTGACTGGGCTTAACGCAGAAGCGACATCCAGTTCAAACCATACAACCAAATACAAAAATCATGCGTATGTTGTATAAACAGGTGTAAAGCGATATGCTCTAGCCTCAAGAGCAGTATCACTTTTGCTATTCAGTACACATGTTAATTATGTGCCTGTTGCTCGTTTACTGTAATGCTTGTCGATAGCCTGTGTACAAAGGGGACAGGTATCAACGGGCTTAGCAAGCTTTTAAGTCTCATGAGACCAAATCACTGTTGACACTCTGCTTCTTAATCCCTCTTTAGCTCAGACTTTCCTAATAACATTACATCTAACATATCATTTAGTATTGTCTTGATGGAACAGTTAAACCCAATATTTGTGGACATGTTAACTACAAAGTCATCATATACACCATAGCGGTTTCCAGTGTAGCACAACACAAATAAACAGATTGTAAAACTCAATCTGACTACTCTTGAAACTGATTGAGTCAATCTCACATGACGTATTCTGGATTTTTTCCGACTTGGATAACGAAGTTGCTGGATGCTACTTATTTTCAAGTAGATATAAACAAATGAAACCGTAGGAAAATAACTTTTCCGTGGTACTAAAAGAGGGTCTTGGGAGTATGGCGATAGCTAAACCCACACAGGCTAAGAATACAGGTCTGAAATATTTTTCCAGCAGAGGGCCAGAGGCAACATCAAAATGTCAGGTTAGAGCTTGCAAACACATTCAGCTGGCGTTTCATTAACCCCTCTGCATCCATCTCACTGCCACTTCTTAAGATTTAAGAGATTATAAATGTACTATACTATATGATGATTGTTGTCATTTTTGGTTAATCTGATGTATTTACCTAAATACTGTTTTGATACTACTACACTCATTTTCTAAAATAAAAAAATTACCAGTCTCCTTAAATATTATTAAAAAAAACAAACAAACATACTTTGTGACCAAAAGTCCAGTTTATGAAAAACAAAGCTTCAAAGTTTTCATATTTATGTTGGAACAGACCAACAGTTGCTATTATTGCTTAGAAAAATAAGAAATAATGAATATGTTAAATTAATAGCTGCTGAATAATTTGATTTCAGTGGACTAACTGACTGATGGACTGATCACTTCAGCTTTAACATACAGTTTTATGTTATTAATATAAAACTCTGACTTAGTCACATGTACTGGCCCTTTGAGAATTATAGCAATAAGTTGAACAGGTAATAGGATTATATTATACTGTAAGTGTAAGCCTTCCTACTATTTTATATAAACATCTATTATTTTCCCATTCATCATTCATCATTTTCCTTTAACTACAGATGCTTTTTTACACCTAAAGAATCGTTTTGAAGCATTTTAAGATGTTTTCGATAGCCATAAAAGAACTAAAGAACAACTGTTACGGCTAATTAACGGCCAGTTTTTCCATGCTATATCTATTAGTTGCACTACTCACATATTCAGGAAACATGGTCCAAAGTGGTTTGGAAAAGCTGAAGAGAAATTTGCAGATACCAGGAGTGAGACCAGGAGTTTTGCACTATTTGTGCAAATATGTGTGCA
>VUQI01060106.1:2910-29600 GCA_015106735.1 Paratilapia polleni | reverse complement strand
ACTCGTCCATCAGATTGCCAGACGGAGAAGTGTGATTCGTCACTCCAGAGAACACATCTCCACTGCTCTAGAGTCCAGTGGCGGCGTGCTTTACACCATCCGACACTTTGCATTGTGATTGGTGATGTAAGGCTTGGATGCAGCTGCTGCCATGGAAACCCATTCCATGAAGCTCTCTACGCACTGTTCTTGAGCTAATCTGAAGGCCACATGAAGTTTGGAGGTCTGTAGCTATTGACTCTGCAGAAAGTTGGTGACCTCTGCGCACTATGCGCCTCAGCATCCGCTGACCCCGCTCTGTGATTTTACGTGGCCTACCACTTTGTGGCTGAGTTGCTGTCGTTCCCAGTCGCTTCCACTTTGTTATAATACCGCTAACAGTTATTGCACAGGTGTTCAAATGTTTGCAGAAGCAGTCTGCATGCCTAGGTGCTTGATTTTGTGTGGCCATGGAAGTGATCAAACCATCTGCAATAAAGCAGTGAAATCTTTGGAATAAAGTGGAAAAAAATTCCTTGAATAATTAAAAATATTTGGTCTTTTTTCCCCATGTCTAGATCTATTAGAGTATATCCCAGAGACAGAAAATTAGAGCGTTAGTAATTTTCTGCTTTGATGACTAAATGTTGAAGCCATTCATGTGAATAAGTCAGTAGCTCTGGAAACGTGTGACAGTTGCAGTTTGCGGATTCAAAACTGTGTGAAACTGTGTCATCGTGCTGAAACAAGCCTGAGATTCACAACGAAGGCCCTCAGACATGTGCAGACAGAGCTGACTGATGGCGGAGATGGGAATAGTGATGGATAGATGAGGACTAATGAGAGGGGTGAGAAAAGGCGGTTTTGGGGGGGGCTTCATGAGCAGCTCTCGGGTCCTCCTGGTACCTGATGAGAGGATGACTGACAGAGAGAGGAGGGGAGGGTGGGGTGTGAATGATTGTATGGAGCAGGAAGGTGTTTACATATGACAGGTGGGCGAGTGCTTAGGGTGTAGTCGTGCTCCTGAACTTCAGATCTCCAATACAGTTTTCCCCTGATAACAATGTTTTATGGTATTGTTTTTGAAACTGTCAGAGTTCATCAATAATAATAAACAGTTTAGAACTTCATGGGATGACTTTCTAGGTCCAGTTTTTTGGTGGTGGTGGTTCAGCTGTGGAGGCTGTTGGGTGGAGCTGGCAAACGTTCAGACCTGCTCGTTCTCTCGTGGCTCTGCAGTTGAGTTTATACAGATGTTGAAGTCCACAGCTGCCGGTAAATCAACCTGACAGGGATGAATGTCGGGTAAATCCCGGATCTGTGTTCTCCATCCAGGTGGTTTACAGCTGCTTTACAGCTGCAGGTTACAGGTCTGATTTCTGTCAGATGTGTGAAAAGGTTTCCTCTGAGCGGAGGCTGAACTCCCCGCAGAGAGCAGAGAGAAATGACAGAAAGACACGACTGCTGTGTTTGATGAACGAGTCTGACAGCAGCACAGGTTCAAGAAATCAATTCAAAAGAGGGATGGAAAATATGGAGGAAGCTTACGAGTTAATTTCCTGTGAATTCAGTTTAAACTGCACACAGAGGAGTGCTGGAGGAAATATTCAGGTGGTTAAAGGAGAGAACAGGAGTTCTTTTAGGAAATGTCTGTATGATAACAGGGAAACTAAAGGTTGTAATGTTGATTGTAAGTCTCTCATGAAAGACTGTGGACTGTGTTTTACACAGAATGAGGACTGTGGGGTTTGTTTCCTCCAGTGAAACTGATTTGAGGCCAGTATAAAAAGGAGGAATCATTGCACAGCAGTTCAGAGGAGAACCATGTTTACAAACCTGTTCTTTACAGACACGTCTGTATTCATATGGTAAATGGACTGGTACTTATATAGCGCTTTTCTACTCAGATTCTGTGTACTCAAAGCGCTTTAACTACATGCCACATTCACCCAGTCACACATACAGCACTTTTCTCTACACTTAAGTGCTTAGTACTAACATTCACACACACTCACACTCCGATGAACGCATCGGGGTTCAGTATCTTGCCCAAGGATACTTCGGCATGCAGACTAGGGGAGCCAGGGATCGAACCACTGACCTTCCAATTAGTAGACGACTAGCTCTACCTCCTGAGCCACAGCCGCCCCCTATCTGCACAAACTACCCGCTGTGTTATCTGTGTTATTGTATTGCCTGATGAAGCACTTTTGACAGCCTGTTTACAGCATCTGAACCGAGCATAGCACCTGTAATTTTTTATGTTAGAGTGTTGTCTCCATTAGCATACACCTCCATTGTTATATAAAACTGTTTCACACTTCAACATCAGGTCTTGGTGCCTCTGCTTCAGATTCAGCTCTCTGAAGGGGATTTGTTTGGTTTCCAGGTCCCTTTCCAGCCTGTGGCATCATGTTAGCATCAGCCAGTTTCTCCAAACAGATGCCACCCTGTTAACATCTCCAGTCCAAGTCAGGAGACAACAGCTTTCAGAATAATTTCTCTTTTCTTTAGGTGTCTGCATCTAAAGTAGGTGCAGACATCTGAGGTGTCAGGTGCCTGTCTGCATTAGTGGTTTGTTGTGGTTTTGCTCTAAGGTGACCTGCACTCACACTGAGCTTATTGATTTGGCCATGCTTCAGTTTCTCCCACACATGCACACTTTTAAAAAGCACTCTCACAAAGGATGATGAGGTTCATTGTTACGTCCCGATGGTTCTAGGGAACGAGTGGATAACGTATGATGTTAAGAAATGAACCAGGTTTGAAAGAAGGAGTCGTGATTTATATAAAAATAAAGGTGTTTATTTCAACTAAACACAACCAAAATTCAAAACAATCTTCAATCAGAAGACACAGTTCATTGTGCAAGAAACATAAAGAAGGTTAACTAGCAACTAAGAAACAAACACAACTCTCACCTCGGCACGTCTGTTGCCGACGACACACAAAAACCACCCTCCCAAAGGAAGTAAAAACGTAGTTCAACGTTTGTTAACTTTTAGTACACTACAGCCATAAAGTCATTATGCTCAGGGCATCAGCCGCAGCATTGTCACACCCTTTTATAAGCTTTATCTCAAGATTGTAGTTTTGACAGATCAGTGCCCACCTCATTAGCTGCTGGTTGTGGTTGTACATACGCGATAAGATGACAAGAGGGTTATGATCGTGTAAATCTCTACAGGCAGCGAGGTCAACCCCACGTACACTTCAGACTGCTGCAGAGCGAGTAGCATGGCCAAGGTTTCCTTCTCAGTCGTTGAGTATCTTGTTTGGTGCTTGTTGAACTTTCGAGAGAAGTAGCAAACAGGATGGCTGACTCTCTGGGCATCGTCCTGGAGCAGTACTGCACCAGCGCCCACTTCACTAGTGTCCACCTCTACTTTAAAAGTTTTGGAGATTTTATGCATTTTAAGACTCACTTGTTGTTTTTTGAAAGCGGTGACATGCTGTCCTCTTACAGACCTTTTTAAGCATTTGTTAATTACTTAACACAGCAACCTTCAGTTAAGCATTGTGGAGGCAGGAAGAGTTGGAGCTCCATGTGGTCAGCAATCATTCTAGATGTGACCGAGACCAGCTGAACTGCACCCTGTCAGCTCTTAATGTGGGCCAGGGTATGGTGCACAGTGATCACACTCCTCAAACACACTAGGCTGTGGTGTAGTGTGAGTACACCCAGGACCTCTGTTTTGCCCCAGACTCATAAGGTAAGATAAGGAATACTTTATTTATCCAAAAGAATGGGAAAGTGTAGTTCAGCAGCAGCCAAAACATGGAAACAACTAAGCTCAATAAAATGAATACAGAACAAAACAGCTTGGAAAGAAAAAGCACTAAAGAAGGAGCTTTGTTTTCAATAGAAAACACATAAAGTGAAGACCTCAATAAATTCACATCTGATCCAAATGGACTGGTACTTATACAGTGGTTTTCTACTCTAACTGAGCACTCAAAGCACTTTTTACTACAAACCTCATTCACGCAGTCACACAGCAGTTTCATTCTGTGCCTTTAAACTCTTTGTCTAACATACACTCACACTCAGATGGATGCATCACGAGCAACTCGGTGTTCAGTATCTTGCCCAGGAACCCTTTGACATACAGACTGGGGATCAAACCACCAACCTTCAAACCCACCTAGCAGACAACCCGCTCTGCCTCCTGAGCCACAGCCTCAAGACGCACAGTAATACAATAAAGAGTTTAAATCTAAAATAGAAGAAGCTACTTTCGGCCTTATTCACAGGGGGTCGCCACAGCGGGTAGCTCTGCGTGTTTTGATTTGGCAGAGTTTTATGCCGGATGCCCTTCCTGATGCGACCCCAAAGGGATTTGTGTCTGCTCCCAGGATGAATGCAGATATTGTGGTGTGAGGTGGTAAAGATTTTCAGTTTCTGTCCTTGTGGCAGCGCAGCTGAAACAGATGTTAGAGAAAGTGTTCAGCATCCCTGCAACTGGATCGGAGTTCCCTCTGATAAAACTTCTTTGGATGCACTCATGTTCCCTAAAAAACAAATGATCATAGGATCTATTTTGGTCTGCAGTTTGAGGGGACATATCACACCTTGTATTTAGTACACATGCATTTGTCCCCCTGATTTAAAAACATGAAAGAAGCATGGAAAACCACCAGTACGTGTTGAAACATCACCTGGTTCCTGATTTTTGTGTTTGTCCTTTTCATAAAGACGTTTCCACAGAAAAAATGTGAAAAAGGTACAAAATTCACCAGAAATGGAGAAAATTAATTTTCCAATGCTCAGAATTTTCTGTGAGAGGACTCCCAGACTCCCCATGTAATGTGTCCCACCTAATCCTCAAATAAAACCTGTGCCCATACAGTATGGTTGTAACAACATCCTGTGGCACACCTGAACTTACCTCAAAACACAACCTCTGGGAACCATTGTTATAAAGTGCTGGTTATTAGGGTTGTTCAGTTATCTGTTTTACTTGGTCCTTACATTTAGCTTTAAATCAACACTGGCACTTGGTAACTGTTTAAAAGAAAACTGCTAACAGTCAAGAAGTTATCTATAAATTCAAGCCAGTGCATGAAAATGTCTAAAATGTCTAAAAGACAGGATATCAATCAAAAACTGATAACCAGAGAAGTAAAAGATGCAGAATCACAGCAAACACCCAGAGTAAACAAAACGATTTAAACTGAAAGTCACTGATTCAGACACAAGATGACTCTTTAAAAAAAAAATGAACGGAGCAGAAAGTAAATGCATTATAAATGAAACTGGATGGAAAAGAAGCACAAGAGCTGGCAGGTCGTCTCCCTCCTGCAGCCAAATCCTTAAATGTTTCTCCTCGTAAATCAGCGAGCAAACTGACTGTTATTCACGAAATAACTGCTCATCAGTCTGCTCACATACCTACCGCACCACATGCTTCCTTTGTAATCACCAGAACGGCTCACCAAGTGAACTGAAACGCACACACATACACGCACAAACGAGCAAGTGGTTGCTGTATGCAGGTCAGTCATCGGCTTTCAGAGGATGTAATGAATGTTAGGAAGTTATTTTTGAAATGTAACAGGTTACAGATTACAAATGTCACCTCAGTGCAAACTGCTATTAAGACCTAAAGTTACCTTTTAAACTTAAGCAATCACTAGTGGCCATGTGGAGAACAAGAGCCTTTCAAAGTGAAAACACTTGTTTCAGAATGTTTTAGAGATGCTGACATGAGTCGTACCAAAAGGTAGCAACACACTGCTCACCTGCACTGCTCTGAAAAGACCTGTGATAGGCTAAAATCTTCCATCGTGGCTCAGATTTTCTAACGCCTGAGAAGAGGAGCCTCGCAGGCCTCGCCGAGCCTCGCACTTCAATTCCAAGATGATTGTTTTTTGGGTTATTGGTATGAAACAACAAAGACATGTTGCTTATTTCTGCTTTAAAGGACCAAACGCGACATCATCACATCACCTCATTAAGGTAAATAATGAAAATCAGTGCAAACTGTTTGTATACTGGCATTGCTGTTTGGATATTTCAGATGTAGACGGAGATCAAATGATGGTGTTTCAGAGTTATAATCCTGCTGTTCTGAGGCAGTGATATTTACTTTGTAGGTCCAGCTTTTGTTTTTTTTTTTCTTTTGTTTCCTCTTAGCCTGGTATGAAGAGATTTGTGGCCTGTGGGGGTTTGAAATACAACTAAAACTTTCTTTAAGTCTTCAAAACATGATCTCAGAGCTGAATTAAACACTGTTTTTTTAGAATGCATTGCACTGCACAGGTTGTAATCTTGAGTACCTTCTTTAGCTAAATTAGCTAAAGGACGCAGTAAATCAGCCTGAGGTGATTTATACGTCTACAGACGTATCAATCACAGCTACATTTCATACATTTAATTTGAGCAGCATTGATCACTGTCCCCTCTTGTAATATCTGCACTTCAGCCTGTTCTTCTGACTCTCCATCAGTCTGACATGATGTGTGATGATTAAAGTGGGAGTGGGTGTAGAGGCTCTGTGTGCTGTTAGCAGCTGTTGGAGCTCAGTGCAGAGCAGAAAATGACTGTGTTTAACCTTCAGTTAACATCACTGCTGCTCTGCCTGGAGGAATTTAATCAGCTCTGCTCCTCAGCTGGGTTTTGGTCTCAGGTGACTCCAGCTGCAGTTTGAGTTTCTTTAAACGTTTCTGAAAGACAGAAGAAGCTCTCAGAGTCATTCACCCTCGCTGTGTGACCTCGCTGATACTTTTATCAACAGCAAAACTCTGTTAAAATCAAATCAAATGCTCTAATCCTGGAAAAACCTACAACAGTTTTAAAAGACAAAAATCATATTCGGGTAGCTTAGGGTTTGGCCTCAGTCACACAGGCCTAGAGAGGCCAGTGATCCCCGACAACCACCGGCTGCTAGGGAAAAATGTGTATTCCTCCAACCGGTTGGCAAGGGGTTGGTGGAGGTTGCTGGCTGTTGCCAAGTGAACTTGGTTGCAAAAAGGGTGCTGCACCAAAAACCTCCTTGTGTTTGCTTTGGTCACCAGCAGATTGCCGCGGTCACCCATAGTTTGCATGGAAGACGCCAACATGTCTGCAAACACTCACTAAAAAGTGCGACGCAACCAGAAAACAGACTGTTCACCTTTAAAGTCAAGGTTGTGTCTTACCACTGCAACAAACCCACTTCAAAAGGCATAGATTTTACCACAGCAATCTCCTAGCAGCCAAAGCAATCACAAGGAGGTTTTTGGTGCAGAACTGTATAACTCTTTGTGACTGATTTCGCACAGCAACAGCCAGCAACCTCCAGAAAACCACTGCCATCTGGTTGGGGAATACACATTTTTCCCTAGCGACCAGTCGTTGTCAGGAGGTTGCCAACCAGTCTCTAGTCCTGTGTGACAGAGGCCTTAGGGTTTAAAGTTTTAGACCTTAATATTAGACTTTGAGTCATGAGTAGATCAAGCAGGACTCTGAATGACCATGTACTGTGTCCCAGAATAATTAATTCAGTTATATCTACCTTTATTTCCATCCTCTGAAGAGGTCAGTGTAGCTTTGGGTACAAAAGTGGGGGAAATAATTATTTAATCCCCTTTGTGGTAGTTTCATTTTAATGGAGAGAGACAGATTTCAGAAATCGTGATATGATATTGTGGATGTTCGTATCACGTTTTCAGCCTGTGTTTCAGGATTAGAGATTCAGAAACGTGTGAAAATGTGGACAGGTATGACCTACTGAGGCCAAAATATTTAAGTTTAGCAACAGAGTGCAGATTAGAGTGCAGATTCAGCTTTAAAAGCACTTCAGATATCTCCACAGTTGTTCATCTGATTTGCTTCACACTTGGTGGGTGTGTTGTTTTGGACCTGAGAAAGCACAGTGTAGAGTTTGAGGTCCTTTGGATGAGCAGTTTTCATCATACTTTGGCTAAATGTTGTTCTGTTAGAGTGACTGCTGCCTGCTCCACTCTGTGTGTAGGGCTGTCTTTGTTTGGCTAGCTTCCTCTTCTCCCTAAGTGTTATGACCACAGTGCCAGTACACAGTATCAGGCTGCGGCTCAGGAAATAGAGCGGGCCGTCTACTAATAGAGGTTGAACCCCAATTTGCCCCCAATGCACATAGTGACAGTTAGGAAGCACTTAAGGGCCTACAACAGAGCGCTGTGTGAAATGTGGCTTGTTAGTTAGAGTAGAAAAGTGCTGTATAAGCACCATTTATCCTAAACATAATTCTAACTTTACCCCTAAAAGCCAGTCTTAACCCTCAAACACGACTCTGAATGACCAAAAAGTCCCATCACCCTGATGGTCTGAAACTCAGACTGGTTCTCACAAAGATGGAAGGACAGGATTTGTGTTATTTTATTTATTTCTTTGATTTCATGTGGCAACCCACAGTCTGCCCGTTCTGCAGAGACACACTCAATGATGTATCTTTATAACTGCAGTCTTTTTAAAAACAGGACCTTTAATCGCCTGTGTACTGAATCCTTTGGGGACTCTTATTTGTAGTGGAAAAATAACCTGGTTTAGACTCTCCCTGCACAAAGACTGCACAAATGTGGAAAACATTAGGTGAAGAACGATCAGCAAGCTGCTAAATTTAACTTAATGACATCCATCAGATGTTTCATATCTAAAATAAATCAGGACTTTGAGTGAAGCACGTTTCCTCACTGCACTTGTAATATATTTTTGTCGCTGTTATATTTAGCACAAAAAGATGATGTGCTGGAAATGTCGGCACTTTTGGTGTATTAATTTTTATCTTTAATTATGGAAATAGAGTACTTGTGTCAGTTTTCTCCTCGCCGTGGTTTCTTGATCTGCATTCAGCCTCGTCTGCTGCACGGAGAGAAGAAGAAGAACAGAGTCAGAGGGGGACAGAGAGAGAGAGAGTGCCGATAAGCAGAGAACAGAGACACTTTAAAGAGAAAGCAGCTCAGCTGGGGATGAGCGCCGCATACCAACGAGGAGGCCTGCAGGGTCACAACAAAGCCGCCCGACCAGCGTCGACACGGCTGCGTCTCTGCTATTCTCTCTGAAGCCACCACTGACCCAAAACTGTGACTAACGATGGCGGCTTTGAGCCGGTCGTTCAAACGCCGGCGCTGCCTCTGAACTTCGTGTCACACTCTGATCACGCCTGAAAACATCCAGTCTAACAAGTTTTCTAATCTGCACTTCAGCATCAAAGTGGCTGAGATTTTCAGAATAAAAGACTTGAGCAGCCATTTGATCAGCTCTGACTTTGAAAATGAAGTTCTGATTCTTCTTATTGATTCAGGATCTTATGAATTCCTCCTCTGAGTCTTGTTAAAAGATTCAGATGCATTCTTTATTTTGTCTTCTACAAGTCCAATATGCTCTATTTTCCACTTGCATTTTCTTCATTTCTTATTCCTCCTATTCAGAAATGCAAAATTCTTACAGCTGCTGAGTCATATTAGACCATGTTCCCCTCCCTCCAGTTACTATTACATTTCCTGGTCTTGTTGCTGTCTGTTGTGAAGCTCAGTCACATTTTTGGAGAACCCTGCAAAGTTCTGCGTCGACTGCATCGATCACTGAAGAATGAGCTACTTATCTTAAAGTGTTGTTCAGTACATGCAAAGCAGATCTGAAACATATCGTTCTGAAAGGAAGAAATTAAAAGTCTAGCGTTTCAGTAGGAAGAATGCTTTTATTATGAAGGATTTGCAGGGACTGGATCTTATTAGAAGACAATTTGTATATAAGATTATCTAAGGCCATGACATCCACCCTCTGACAGCTTTTTACTAATTCATGTTTCGTTTTACCACAGCAGATAATAAGTGAGGGAGGGAGAGACCAACCATCCTCAGGGAAAGAATGGAAGAGAGAGCTGACACATCCAGATGAAATGTGAGGAGTACGTAGTGGTTTATGGTTAATACAGGCAGATATGGAGATGAGACTGGAGACACAGATGACATTATGCTGCTGTGGCTGCATTGCCTGCTCTCAGTCTACATGCAGTTAACTGTTGGCTGAATTTGCAGAGAGAACACAGGCGCCACCCTCACCTGAACCCAACGGAGTACTTTCCCCAGTCCAAATGCATCTGAAGAGCACTATCTTCTGCTGTTGTTATTTTAAAAATAAGAATGGTTTGAAATACTCCTTTGACTGTTATCTGCATTATATATCTGCATTTATATTTGGCGTGCAAACAATCAAAAGCACAGATATCAGGAAGTGTCAGGCTGGATATCGCTTATCTACACCAGAGGACCCAAAACACAAGATGTTTTACCACAGAGGCAAAGTCATCAGAAGAATGAGGAGGCTGCAGGAGGAGCTGTAATCGAGGATGCACAGGTGTATCTTTGCAGAAGTGTTTTTAAACTGAAGTGTGGGAGAAGCAGTAATTTCATGTTAGGAGACATCTTTTTATGATTAAAAATATCTCAGCAGTACGCATACCGCTGAGGTCATGCACGACCCTGCTAGGTCCCCACTATGGTTAATTACACCTTTTCCTTCCTTTCTGTGACAGTGAAACAGGTCTACAGCTGAGTTACCAGAGTGACAGAAACCAAAATACTCTGAAGCAGTCTAACACACCTGCTGTCTCAGAGGAGAATTATTAAATGATTTTAGATCCTAAGTCTAAACTTTGGATCTAAGTCAGGAACAGTCTGAAGAATAAAATAACTGATGCTTAAACTCAGTGCTCTGCTGGTTGTGCAGAAAATGTGTTTGTGTTTGTTTTGTGTTTGCATGTTTGCCTCAGAGATCAGGATCAGCTGTGGTTTTCTAGCCATGTTCCTTCTGTTGCATCAGTGGAAACTGGTCTGTGTGATGTGCTAACCACAGAGCAGATACACATCGTTTCCCTGCTCCCCTCAGAATCGGCCTTTTGTTTGGAGCCACGGGAGGTGTGTGTGTGTGTGTGGTCTGAGTGTGTGTCTATATTTGCACGTCTCTTCATCACGCTCTCTTTAAGCTCAGAGTTTCTCTGTGACGATGGATGGGAGTTTTGACAGGTTTTAATGCCAGCAGCCAAAACAGATCTCAGCACAAAGCATCTTCAGCTCTCTGATTGCATCTTCATGTCAAACTGTTGTACGGCTCATGAAATCTCCACCCACTGTAGGACGCTAAAGCAACAAACTGCAGCTGTATGAATGAACTGCTCTGTGTGTGGCTTTTTGCCCAACGTTTTAAAGACATTTTAACCATGTATGTGTTGAATATAATTTTCCTGCACTGTAAAAACCCAAATCCTAGACAATGCCAATCCTACAAGCAACATACGTAGTTAAC
This sequence comes from Paratilapia polleni, assembly GCA_015106735.1. Lineage (NCBI taxonomy): Eukaryota > Metazoa > Chordata > Actinopteri > Cichliformes > Cichlidae > Paratilapia > Paratilapia polleni. The sequence goes on along the minus strand of VUQI01060106.1, from coordinate 18,355 downwards.
TAGTGAAATTTGTCAAAAATGTCAGTTAGAACAGCTGTAAACAAGGAAAATGTGTAATAACTGTCATCTGTCATCATCAGCATTAAAAATGCTCCAAAAGGCTCCAACAGCACAAACACGGTCCAGAGGTCCAGTTCAGGGACTCCGATTAGCTGAGGTGAAGCCTAGCAGACAGCTAGCAGCTACAGCCGCCTGTGTCGCCATCCACCTGTCAGTCAAAGAGGCCACACCCCTAATAATGCAAACTTTAAGCCTTAATACAGTTTAAACAGGTGAAGGCCGAAAATAGTTATAGAGACCAAAGAGTTTTTGTATCAGGCTGTAAACATGTTTATTTCTGCTGTAAAGTTGGACATTTTAACATGGGAGTCTGTGGGGACTGACTCACTGCTGGAGCCTCTGGTGGACGTTAGAGGAACTGCAGGTTTTGGCAGTTCCATGATAAAGTCATTTTTCAGCCCCCTGAGGTTGCTGCTTATTTCGTACCACAAAAACACCACTGATCATGTGTGAACAGCTCAACTAAATTTAGACACTACTGTAGTGTGATGTTCATAGCAGTTAGTGAGAGAAGATGAGCTGGTCCAACTTGTTCTTATTCCCAGGACATCATCTTTTGCGTTTTTATCAAAGCTGCTCACAGATACATGTTCTCTGGAACTGGTGCTTTGATGCACTGCCTGCTACAATATTTTAATATCATTCACATGACTGTCAGCATGGATACCAGGGTTAATGTTCAGCTTTGAAGCTTTGTTTGGTTTCAATCACTGTTACCCAGCACCAACCCAACTAATGAAGTGATTCCAGCGTAGAACAGTAGGAAAAACTGTAACTAGTAAAAGAATGAGAGGAGTGTAAATGAGATTTTATCTTGTGGGCAGTCTCAGTTGTTCTCAACTGTAGATATGGTTCTTCGCCCAGATGCTAACCTGGGCAAGGAACCATCTATGGTTACGTTTACTTTTGTGACCGTTTTCCAAAATTTTTTTTATTGTGATGTTGTAAATCAAAAGTTTCCTAAAAGTCCTAAAAATGTAATCATCTCAGAAGAAAGGACCCAAACCCATGACATGAGAGTCAAAGTGAAAGTCAAAAATCCAGATCTTTAAAGCTCTGGGGTCTACTGGAAGGCAAACTCATGCAGGTCACTAGTACCAAGCCTGACCTGACCTGAGTGCAGGCGTGGCCATCAGGAGCTGGTGCAGAGCCAGCAGTATCATACACTGTGACTGGCAGTTGCTCTAATTGCCTGTCTTGAAGTTGACAATGGTTTAACTTGGAACCTGTCCACTTTGGGTTGCTTAAAGTTGCTGAATGTCACTGACTTTCTACAGTCTCTGGTCTCCACGTTGCTGCGTGTCACTTCCTGTGTGGACTCCCCTTTTAGAGACAGAGTGAAGAGCTCAGTCACTGAGGAGGAACTCAGATGGAGCTGCTACTCCTCCACATCCAAAGGAGCAAGTTAAAGTGGTTCTACATCTGACCAGGATGCTTCCTTGGTGAGGTGTTTCAGGCATGTCCAACTGGGAAGAGACCCCAGGGCAGACACAGGACACTCTGGAGAGATTATGTCTCTCGACTGACTTGGGAACGCCTCAGCGAAGAGCTGGATCTCTGCTTAGACTGCGACCCCTAAGCAAAACTTAGTGTGTCAAAATTTCATTCAGCAAACAAACAATAACCCAACACTGAGGGTTTGAAAACTGAAGGAGAATCTGATCTGAAGGTTGCTCTAACCTTTAGATCAGATTTCTTTGAACAGTCCATCTTACATAAAGGACAGTAGGTGTTGGTAGGCAGCCAGAAAACGTGAACAGCTGTTGATGAAAGTAGCACAAAACAAACACCTGCAGACGTTCAACTTTAAACTGAAGTGAAGAGGAAGAGGTTTTAATAACAGTCGCCTGCTGTTACACGCCCATGCTACGATACACTAGACAAAAAAAGAAGGGAAATCCTCGGCAGAAATTTCAAGTCTCTGCAAGTTGATTTTCATAGGAACCGGTGAGCTGAAGCCAGCTGCTGACAGGAAGAAAGACGAGAAGAAATCAGAGTAACAATGGACTGTAATTTGGAAAATGGAGTTCTCTGATCTAAAATATCTGCAAATTGTATTTAATGAGCAAAACATTCAAAACTACCTTAAAAAATTGCTCAGTTTGTTTAGAGACCATCAAAAGGGAGTTACAAGAAAATATGTTTTTGTTCTCTGGTAATATTTTAGTGGCATTTCATTGCCAGAGATTATGAACAATCATTGTTCTCAGCAGCTATATTTTATTCCACTGGCAGAGAAACACCCATCAGACATATTTCTTTAATCAGTGTTAGGTATTTTTCCCCACTTCAAATATGAGGCGATGCCTGCAGGGAGAGGTGGCAGCCAAGGAAACGTGCAACTCGTGTATTTTCAGTGTGCTTCTGTGCAAGTCGTTCACATGCCGGCGTGCTGGCAGCAGTGAGTTTGGTTTTATTGGATTTGTTAACGCTCAGCGCTGAGGCACGCTCCGGCAGAGTGAGCTCTGAGTTTTATGCCTTCAGGTTTGTGATAAGCACCCTGACACTCGGAGTGAGTCCCAACACGCCGTGTGACCGCAGGCACTTCAGAGAGCTTCACAACCTCAGAGGCTGTCAGACTGAGAGATACACAGACGTTTGTTCTTCACCGTGACCACGTCAGGGCCCTGCGTCACGCTTCAAAGGACGGCTGATTTATCGGGCAGAGCAGGCGGCCATCATTGAGGCGCTCAGCGTCCAGCGTCTGTCTGCATACATTAGCACAGCAAGTGTGAGTTTGGCTGCAGGAAAATGGTTTAAAACCCGCAGCAACGGCAACATTTATTATTTAAAAAAAGTCACAAAACAAACAAAGCGAAACAAAGAAGTACTCGGAAAGAGACCACAACCTCTGATGTCTTTAAAAGTACAGGCCAACAATACGCAAAGTCATTTAGGAGGTTTTTTTGTGGTGAACACACAAATTCCCCAATTCAGGTGAGAAAGGAAAGATTCTGCCTCTTAGAACCAGAATCAGCTTTACTGGTGTGTGTACACATGTGAGGAACTGGGCTGCGTTTTTTTTAAATTTGCTCTCATTGTACTTAACAGAATAGACAATAACAACATGTATGGCATATTTCCAGTTTGATGTGTGTCCAGCAGAAACCAGCTGCCAGCGGCAGTCCTGGAGATTCAAAGTAACCTGGAGAGCCACTCTAACCAGAACCTGCACCTGGCAGAGAGCTGCCAGAGAGTTTTTGTGCCACTATGCCAGGCTCACCAAGGCTGCAGAGCACAACAAGTGATGCCAAGTGCAATTTAAGATGGTGGACTTGTCCAGCCACAGGATGAGAGACTCATTGGTAGGCAGCTGATTCCCCCTACCTCCACCACAAAGGCAGTAAAACTCTTTGGGGAACACTGCAAGCCACATCGTGAAATTACACCCTGGAATAATGTGACGAAGGAGGAGTCACAGCTGATATTTCACTTCCCTTCATCTGAATGAGGCTTCGTACCTTTAAAATCTTAGTGGAGCTTCTGGTTTCTAGGAGCAGGTCTGTTGGTCTGTTATGTACTCTTCTAGAAGTGCTTCTTTTATTGTTGTTGAATTCAGCTCCTGATTTGAGCTGCAGTCTATGTACAGATGTTCACATCCGCCCAGTGGCTGTTCAGGAAGCTCCCAGCTCTCAGCGTGGATCCAATCCGGGCTGCAAACGGCTTCAGTTAAGAGCCTGTCGGTCGCTGGTGCCTCAATCTCGTCCCTGTTTATGTGATGCCAAGTTTCAGAGCGGCTGATTCGAGCCAGCAAACAGCAGAATGATCCAGAGAGTTTCAGTGGCTGCCTCCTCTCGAGCTAATGACAGAAATAAATGGGTACGGGAGGTAAATGAGCTCCAGACTGAATCATTAAGAATCATTAATGAACTCTGGCTCTGCTGGCCAGGTTTTAAATATCACTGTGGGTTTTTAACTTCTGGGTTCTACTCTTCAGCTGTTTAAGTTTTACTCCTTTTAATTTATGAATTCACATTTTACTTTCATCACAAGATAAACAGCTGTTATTTCATTTTTTCCCATCTTTTTCTTTCATTTATTGCTCCTTTATTCTTTTGACCTCATTTTCCTACTGTCTTTACGTCTCTTTAATTTCTTCTGTGCTTTCAGGCCATGTTTCTTTACTTCCAGTGCTTTTTTTGTCTGTCTTTCTCAGCTTAATTGGAAAAACAAAACACAGCTACAAAACTAAAACCCTCGTCATAATAACATTTACCTTTAAAGACTTTAATAATACAGAAAGTAATGCTGCTTGGTACGTTTATTGTTTTATGGGTGTCCTATGCAGATGAGAGTATTTAGCTGGTTTAAAGGGGATTTTGCCAAAGTCCAAACTGGGTTTAATACGTTTACATGACCTGAATCTTTCAGTCCAGATGTGTTGGGTTTGTTTTCTGTCTTTCAGTTCTTCCTCTCATCTCTTCTGTATTCCTCTTCCTTTTCTTTCCTTCTGTTTTTCCACCTTTCAGTCTCTTAAACTGAAATCGTAAAAATCCACAAGCAGGAGACTAAAGTGCTTTTCCAGTTTTATTCTTTTTTTACTTTTCCTTCATTCGGATGTAAGTGCAGTACTTGATACTTTATATCTCACTGTGTCATTTCTGCTTTTACTTCATGTGAAGTCGGTGAGCGGCGGGAGAAAGCTGAGACGTTTCGGATGGTCTCGTTTCCACTGAAAGGGGTCTTTGTTGTTCTGCTCTCAGCGTTACATTCCATAACGGTAAAGCTCGAACACACGAGGAACATTAAAAGGCTTTAATGACATTCCTGTGTTTATTCAGCCCAAAGGCCGTGAACGGCCGAGCGCTTCACGTAGAAGACTACTGAAAGCTTTATTCTGTCTGAACTTGCAGAGGCTGTCGAGGTTTTTCAAGAATTAGGAGCCTGAAGCATTTAACTGGAAGCTATTATAGCAAATTAAAAATATTCTGCATGAGTGAAGTGATCCCAGCAATGATTAAACGCTGGTGTTGTCCAAACTGGTTTCAGTATGACGGCAAAAACGGCACCTTTAAAGAGAGGTAGTATCCAGTTAGACGGTCTCTTACAAAGCAACAAATATCAATCCTATTATTGGAATGAAGAAAGCAAATGCACTTTGAGTCCTTCCATAAAGAGAGAGGTGTAAGAGGTGAGGTCAGTGAGGCGCTGCACTGTCCAGGTAAATTAAACATAACCACGCCTCTGAGGGATCAAACAAGCCCTGAGCAATCTGCATGTTCTGTTTCACACAGAAATGCTTCATCTTTTTGGAGTTAAACTGCTGCTACATGCACAAGAGTCTTTGAGCAACACTGTGAACACCAGCCATCTTTAGATCCACTGTTCTGCAGCAAACCCTGACCTCTGACCTGTGACACAATGGGAAAAGGAAGTTTCCCATGTGAACGAATAAAAAAAATCACACTGAGTAAAAGCGCCTAAACAGGCGACAGCGAGTGATTTATCACTGGTGACAGGAGGTTGGAGGTCGGGTGCAGTAATGTACAGTATCCCCACAAGCCTGCGGTGTAAATCAGCACCTCCTAAGTGTTCCTGTTGTGCTGAGCGGGCTGAACGCTCCAAGAACAATAGTGTGATTTTCACAGCCTGCGGGATGAGCGAGGTGTGGGCTGAATGGCTCGTATTCACCACCGCGTGTGCACGATGCGTGCGCTCGCACGCGGCGTGGGCGGAGCCGGTGACCTCGGGGTCAGTTCACTGGAAGTGTAGGCTGATCTCACAGCTGATGAGTCGGCAGCCGCAGGGCACAACACACCGCTGTTTCCCCGCTAACGAACGCCCACGACACACACTACAGGTACACACCCCGATCCATTAAACACACACTCTTAAAGTTTGAGTGTTTTGGCAGCGGTTAGCCTCCATAATGAGCCCACGAGCAGGTGACTGTTTTTATAGGTGTTGACTTAATGGAGCACTAAACACTGAGGCTGGTTAGTGGGCGACTCGTCTGTCAGCTCTCACACACACTGTTCTGCTTAATTATGCTGGAACATGAAGAGGAGGAGAAACGCCTGAGTTATTTCAGGTGGAGTACCCCCAAAAAAGGCCTAGTATTTAGATCATTTACTTAAGTAAAAGAAGAAATACTTCAGAGAAAAATACTCTGTTACAAGTAAAAGTCCTTTAAGTACAAAAGTATTAGGATCAAAATAATCTTAATGGAACCCAACTGAAGTAAAAGTTCTTGTTCTTTTGCGGCGTAGCTCATTATTTTAATTGGATCATAAGTATTGATTCATTAATGTGTTCATCACCTTAATGTTGCAGCTGAAGCAGATTTTAATTACTAGGTTAATATCACACTTTCAGGCTAATATACTGCTCAAAAAAAGGGACCACTTCAGCAACCTTAACTTTGATTTTTGGTGTTATTTTGAATCCATTTTGTTCTCAACAAATTCCACAGTGAACACCAGTGAAGACTTTCAACTTGAATATTTCATTCATCAAAATCTGATGTGTGAATTATGTGCTCCTTTAATTTTTTTGAGCAGTATGGTATAAATCTGCAAAACCTTTTTAGGCAGCTACCCGTGCCTCCTTTAGACATGCCCCCTGCAGGGGAGACATGCAACAACAATTGGCTTACACATTTTAAAAAGAGAAGACTTACAGTCTCAGCTCAAATCTTCAAATAATTCTTTTTGTAATCAAGTAAGAAGCAGGTGAATGTGCAAATTTTCTTGCATATATTTGCTGAAACACAGGAGTCTGAAAACAGTGTAAATGGCTGTATGTGTGTGTTTATAGCGAGTGTTTTTGACTGATTTCGGTCCCTGAGTGGGACTGATTTTGCAGCACTTATCTTATTATTCTCTCCCCTTCTCATACATGTGTGTTTTACTTCTGATTGTACATTGCACTGGGGGTGTCTTGCCTAAATGTTATCTTGGATGCATGCCCGGCCTAGAGAGTCACATAGGTGCACATAAGCTCCTGCATGCCTGCATGCCTGATACGTGGATTCTGAGAGGTCCATCGGTTCACTCTGTAATCGCTATCCACAGCAAGCCAAATGTTCCAGTGCTCACAGCTTTATTAGGTACACCTTGCTAGTACCGGGTTGGACCCCCTTTTGCCTTCAGAACGGCCTTAATTTAGATTCAACAAGCTGCTGGAAACATTCCTCAGAGATTTTGGTCCATGTTGACAATGACAGCATCACACAGCTGCTGCCCATCCATAAAGGTCATACTTTCTTAGTCATGAAGGGATAAGAATATTTTCTCTGTTTCAGACCATCCTCTGTAAACCCTACAGATGGTTGTGTGGGAAAATCCCAGCAGATCAGCAGTTTCTGCCTAAATGCACTGATTTGCTGCCATGTGATTGGCTGAATAGATATTTGCGTTAACTAGCAATTGAAGAGGTATACCTAATAAAGTGGCCGGTGAGTGTATTTTGAGCTTTTCCATCTGTCCGTTATCATATGTACTGATTTGTGTCCATGTGTCCGGTTTTCATTGACTGGTTTGGGTTAAAATTCAACGGCTGCCACTTCTTTCAAAGCTCTGGGTTCTTGGTTGCCATGGTGACACCTCCCCACTTTGTCTGAACAAAGTACTGCAAACACTAAATGTACTTCCTCTGAAATGCATTGGTCACAAAGTAAAAACGTGACAGTTCATCGGCGTTCCTTTGCCCCTTTCTCCACGTCTCTGGTTTGGCGTTTTTTTGTGTAATCTTGATGTAAAACGACACTGAAAACATCACTCAAAAAGAGACAAGAACCTGCTCCAACAACTTCACTTTTTTATGTTTTCTTCAGTACCCGCTGATAGTTGTCTATACATCTGTGAATTCATTAAAAACATCAACTACTAAGAGTTTTAATAGTAAAATTTGTCAGTATGTGAACACACAGGCCTGTCTCCATCTGAACAAACATGGTTTAAATTAGAGGAGAAGCTTCCAGTTGTGAGTTCAACAGCTGATAATTCAGGCTGTAAATATTGTCAGTGAGGTTGGGGTTAAAAATGACTCACATACACTCCAAAGCGACTGAGCTGCAGGTCACTTCATAAACCAGGATGTCCCAGGAATGACTTGCATAATATCTCTGCACGTGTGACTCAGCAGTAATAAATTCAAACCTTTCAGTGATAATAATTTCACTTTCCAGTGAATGAGACTCAAATCTAGAACAAAGCTGCAGTCAGTTCATGAAAAACTGTCATTTACTGACATGTTGTTGGATAGTTTTCACTTGGTGAGTTCTGACTTCAAAATTCTAGCTTCTGGCTTCAGGACAAAAAGGAATATTTTTGGGGAATCTTTGCAGTTGTTTGCACGCCCCTGAGTTGTGCATCTCAAACACGGTGGTAAATAACTGCACAGATTAGGAAAGTGGAATCTGAATGTTGTTTTCACTTCAGGACTCACATTTCCCTTCACACTCGGAGGGGAATCTGATCCTCTAAACGGCGCTGCGGGAAAGTTTACAGGCTGAGCCGGGACGAAGCAGCTGGAGAGTGTGATGTGATGTAGGCTGAAGGAAATCCAGGGAATTAGAGCGGATATATGTGAAGGCTGCAGAGCTCACCGCTCTGAAATGAAGACCAGAGGGAGCAGATGTCCGAGTCGGTGGGGGGAATTCCTCTGCTCAGAGATCCCCGTCCTCCTCTTTTGGGGGGGAGCTCGGAGTCGCCTGGATGGGAAACTAAATCACATGTCGAGCTTTTTCAAACAAGATTTCAAAGCTTTTGTTGGATGGGCAATAAGCACAGCCAGGTCTCAGTGCAGACCTAAGGTGGGCAGGAAAATCTAAATCACCTCTGCAACACTTTGAGTTTAAGTGCTTCTATTAATACTGCAAACCAGAGAGGTTTGTGGCTGTAGCCACGGCAGTTACCCTCAGGTAGTTTTCTTTCTGGACACAGATTGTGCTGGCAGAAGTTTGAGAGAGGAGTTAAGACCCTCCTTACAATTAGTGTTGCACTTCTGTTTCCACAAGTATGAGCGGGTCTGAGTGGTCCTCATCACCTGAGGGTGAGCACTAGGCTCCATACAGACACACTGTTTCCTCCAGGTGGACCATAAGCACAATTATAGTACGAGCAACTATTCATCCATGGTGTCTGCAAGGCTGCATAATCCTGAGTCAGTGAAACTAAAACAGCAAGACGAGGTGTGATCAAAGACTTTGTGACTCCTCCAGAAACACTGAATCCTTACTTGACTGAAATTTGTCCCTCTCAGCACCGTCTCCTCGTACAGCTGTGGACTGGCGACTAATTTACTAAACGGAGAGATAATATCAGACTAACTGATGTGTCTAAAATATACTGATATATAAAATTATACATCAGTTTAATCTGACACAGCAGACATAAAACAGCTCATTTTCTACAGGAAAGTACGGCAGAAATGGTTCTGTCTGGTTTTCAGCACAGCTACCATCAGTCTTACTGAGACAGAGAGACAAATGATGCCATCTGTTGGGGTAGCAGCCCTCACTAGCAGTGGGTGGTGTCTTAACATCACAGAAACAGCAGTTAAATGACATTGTACATTAATAAAATATGAATGGATGGTTTATCAGACTCCTGTTTCGAGTGCAGACTAGCAAAGGCAGCAATAAACATCTGATCGACTAGTCACGCACATCCCTACTCTGGACCGCTTCCTGGCAGTACCACATTTCCAACATGCTGTGAGTGAGCAACGCACAATGGTTGAACACAAGCTGGCATTCCATTAATGTGCTGCTTGGATGTTTTCTTATAGTGAGTAAGACAATTTCAGCCTCAGCTTTTGAGCTGCAACCCCGGCTGTGTTAAACTGTCTGAAAGCAAGAACAAATATGAGCACAAGTCTAACTGTAAATAGGCTGACTTGCAGTTTTTTTAATATAAAGTCAGGAAGTCCAAGGGTTTGGCATTCTCTGCTTTTAACAGTGAAATAATTTTATATTTGCAGCCAGCAGGAAAGAAAATGAAGGTTTATACCGCACTGCACTGAGAATCTGCATCTCACACTGATGCTCATCAGGAAAAGACAAACTTAAACTTTGTCTTTAAACCCTCTTATGTCACAGTTATGGTTGACCTGTTGGTCGTTGCTTGCATGAACTGTGGCTGAAACACATCCCTGTAACCGTTTATAGTCACACTTGAAGCATGCAGGACTTGCAGCAGTCTACTCCTAATCGATGGTTTTTGCTTTTTTGAAAAAAAATCACTGCATCAGTGAATATGAAGAAGAACTTGAAACAGGAAACAAATCAATCGCAGAAGTTTCTTCAAAGTTTTCTTCAGAAACTCTCATGTTCACAGCTTCTCCCTCTCTGTAATCTGGGAATCTGAGCTTCTGCACTGATGCATCACTGAAATGCAGGTAAAGATGCCGCGCTGCTGACATTACTGTCGGCGGGTGCTGCTGTTCAGCAATGGCGAGCACAGACTGCCAGTTACTACCTGCATGCCGAGGTGTCTTCCAGGAGTGGTAACATGAGTTTCCAGGAAAGTGATTAGTCAGTAGGCGATGGTAAGGTGTGCAGTATATGTTGCCATGGCGATGTACCCAGTGAGAAGTGAACCACCTTTTTGACACTGAAAACAGTGTTAAACCTGAAGCTACCTCACTAATCCTGCTTCGTTTCTGCACACAGCTGCACGTACAACTGACCAGATTTAAATCTGTTGGTGCATTTGCTGATGATTCTTTATTTTTCCATCTTATGCAGTCCATTTACCATTTAACCTGAGAGCACAAACTGAATCGCCCAGGTGATATGATATCATCATGGTAGTTTTAGATTTAGGTTTTCTTTTCCTCTCTGTTCGGTTAGCTTCAGGAAAGGAATCATGGTTTAGGTTAAAAATTCTCCTTTTCACCACATATTTGAAAGCTCACTTTTGTAGGTGGCTTGAGTGAGGAGTCCCATCAGAGGACAGTCAAAGAAACAATACAGGGTCACAATACACACTTTCAACTGAAATGAATTAGTTTTAAAGTAGATCTCACAAAAATGGACAGTTTGTGCCCACGAACACTCTGATGTGTGAAGCTGAACATGAGCTTTAGTGTCGTTTACAAAACGACAGTTTCCATCACACCTTTTTGAATGTTTTAAATATTTCCAGTGTCAGAGCCCAATGAATCTGGATACTTCAGAGACCAAAACCTGGATCCCAAACAGAACCCCCTGTCAGTATTAATCAGATAGTATATCTGTGATTTCACAGATCAGGAGTTTATCTCCCGTAACACACACACCTACACACACTTACACACACACACATATCAGTGGTTATCATTCACTGTGACGACAGACAGCAGGAACTAAAAAGGGAGGAGGGGGCCGATAATTGCTCACAATAGTCTCCTTTGACTTTCAACAGCTCCCCTCCCACACCTGTTGAGTCCATCAGCACACACACACACACACACACACAGATAAGAAACACTTCCAGCTTTAATCTGAGGGAGGAGAACAGTGAGCGGCTGAAGGATGCAGGTGAGGAGGAGGAGGAGGGCTGTGGATATTTCAGGTATGCAGGAAGTTTCCAGAATCAGCTTCCAGCTGCAGAATTTCTCATGAATATAATCTCAGAGAATCAATGAAATCGATGCTCCTTAAATCTTTGAGGTCACTTTTTTTTAATACTATTCATCATTTTTTAAACAAGCAAAACTTCAGTCGATTAATCTGCTGCTTCTGCATCAAACCCGAGCATGGGAAACCTCTGCCTTCAGCAAACTGCCCAACAAGTATAAAATAACACTTTGTTCATCCTAATGGAGGTTAGGTAGGAGTTATTCACTCATACTTAAGTGCAGCACTTTATTAAAAATGAATACAAACATAAAACAGAGTCATAAAAATCAGTGTGAAATATGAAGCTGATCTGCTTCATTGCAGTGCAGAGCTACTGTTTGTCTCTCATTAAACAAACTTCCAGGAGCTTCGAGCATCAGCCTCACAGTTTATTCCTGCTGTGAATGTCGCTTTCGCTGGCTTTCACTGCAGCCGGTGTTTTCCACAGAATTCAGCCCCAAGTCTAAAAACTCTGCAGCACCCAGCAGACTAACATCAAACTCCAGACAAACAATAAAAGAAAGGCAGTGCGGTCTCATCCTGAGGAGTCACATAATATCGTTTTATCAGATGCTTGAACGTTTGAGGGGTCACAATGGAATGGAAGTTTATCAGCCAGGAGCTTTGTGGTTTCCACTTGTATTGTAGGGTCTTTACCCTAAAATATAAAGCGCCTTGAGGCGACTGTTGTTGTGATTTGGCGCTGTACAAATAAAACTGAATTGAACTGAATTGAATTCAAAGAAGCAGGGTGTCTGATTGGCTCGCTCCATCTTTAGAGTTTCCATCCAGTGCCATTTCTTGATTAATGTCTCTGGTGTAACGGAGACACATCAGCTTTGGGAATGAGAGGAAAAAGGGCACTGTAATAATCACTCTCTGGACCCTCCAAAATAAGAGTTGGACACAGCTGGCTTTGTGTGCTTTGTACATTTGCAGGCCCTTTGCAGGAACTTCTTGATTTGTGGCTGTGATATTAAGACTGACTGACTGACAGCTCTGAATTTCTGAATATTGAAGCAGCTGAACCAGAAAGATTTCAAAACAGTTAAATCAGCACAGAGTCACTGCCAGGATGTATGAAGCAGGAGTTCCTCGAACGGCCGCTAAAGAGAATTAGAAACAGGAAAAGTCACAGTTTCTGTCTGCAAACACGAAGCCAAGATTTTATTCCTGATAACTTGATTTACTTTAAATGTCTGACGCGCATCAGTGGTGCGAGGTATGTGCTGATTTTCCCACGGTCGGTGTGAAACCAGCTGACTCTGGTCTCTAACAGATCGGCTCCAGCCGGCAGAAGGTGTCACTTTGAGCTATGCACCACTCAGAGACGTTACCATTCGCTCTGATCCAGATTTATAGACCATCTGCAGATGTTTATGACTCAGGAAACAGATGAAGGGCTGAATATCCACGTTATCTAAACTCTTCCCTTCAGCACATTAACCGCGTGACGCTGAAAAGATGAAGGATCGTTCATCATCGCTCGGCTGTCATCAGCCTCTCCCTCCCGGGCCAATTAACCCCGTCTGCATACCTGCGCGTCTTATCTGTCCTCCCTCCGTTATCTCGTTCTCGGCTTTTCTTTCTCTGTGCATGCTCGCCCGTCTTTCTGTCTCCAGCACTTCCTGCCTCTTTAACGCCACTCATGTTACCTTCTCAGCTGCATGTTCATACATTTTCTTACTTTTTAGTATTCAGCTGCCCAGTGTCGTGGTGCAGGAGGAGATAAATACTCATTAAGCTTCTGAGCATCATTCACTTCATTTCCTGCATCCTGCTGGATTTTTGTGACCAAATTATGGTGGAAATGTCTTTATTTATGTAAAGGAATATGATGCAGGGAGGCTCTGAGGTACCACTTTCAAATAACTCTTCTCAACTTTTCTCATTCATTATTAACCCACCACACATAAAGGCTTGTGTTATTTTTCTTTTTTTGTGTGTGTCTTCCTGGTTCCTGGAGTGTGATGAGTTGGCATGTCTGCCCGATCCACCCTGAAATCTACACATCTGCCTGCTGCACAATCATAAAAGAAAACAAATTACAACTGATTAAATTTACCTCTGCAAACAAATCCACTAATTACAGAAACTTGAACCACTTCAAACTTTGGGCACCACCCTGTGATTTCTGGAGTAACTGGAGCTAAAAGGTGAAGCCATGAAGGCAAATGTGTCTCCGCCTTTTCATACACATCTTCATCTTCTTATTCTGACATTTGGGTCCATTTTAGCTCCCACAGACGTGCATCATAAAGCTGTGAGATGTCACACTGGTTGGGAGTGGTGGGGGTGAAAGCTTTGAATCGTGTGTCCAGTTTTCCAGAGTACGCTGCTGATAAAGTCGAGTAGAAAGCACTCTGAGTCAGTTTTTGTCACATTGAACTCGATGAAATTCTGTTTTGTTTTAAGGGACAAATTTTTCTCCATTCTTCACCAAAAGTGGCACACTAAGTCTTCAGACCAACTTGTTAAAGTGTTTATCCCTTACAGCCAATCATAGGCAGAGATTTCAGGGGGTAGGGGTTTGCATTTGTTCCTACAATGAAAACATAAAAAAGAGGGGGTTTTAAGAAAAAAAAACACTCTTCTTTCTAAGACACATCTGAGCTATTAAAGTCCAAGGGTCGATAAATTAAAATTAAATTAATTTATCACTGACACATGCATGATTTAAGCAGGTTAATTCCCCCCCAAAAAGACACCAAAGCAGTCTGACATCAGACAGAACCATCAACTCTTCAAACGCTGACGCTCGGGCTGGAACCAGGCAAACACAACGAGGACAGAAGAATAATACATGCAGGGAAAATATTAAAAAGAAAAGTTAGAGCTAATCAGTACAGGATGCCTGAGATCTTCACTGCATCATATTCGTGACCCGTTACCTGCTGCCTGATGTTTGTTCTTTACATAAATAAAGACATTTCCACCATGAAATCCTGTAATTCACTAAGAGATGAAGTCGAGATGAAGTGTCCCCAGTGCTCAACTAAAACCTACTTACACCGACTGAAATCTGCAGCGACTCTGCCAGACAGGAAGTGGGGTCATACCAGTTGACCACTGGGAGGTGCTGCAATAAGCAAATCTGTGTAAAGAATAAAACACAGTATATTATTCTATATCCTATATATATTAGACTGTATATTAAAGCCCATCCATACCTTCCTCTTGAAATGGTGATCTTCAGCTTTCCTGCTTTAAACCGTAAAGACTTTCCATTTAGTTTCATCGACGTCTGCATGTTGTTATGACTTTATGAAACTTTTTGTGATACTACGACTTTCTTTCCTACAAACCAAACTTATTTTACGCACCTTTAATTAGCAGCTGCAGAGCTGGATGAAGATGCCTTTTAGGAATAAACTGTTTCCATATTCTGAACCTGTGAGTACCTCCAGGTACTGTACTGGGTCCTCTGCAGTTTAGATTAAACTTCCAGTCTACTTAAATTCAAACACCAGCAGGAAAATGACTCTTTAAATACTGGGCTGTATTATATTCTTTTCTTTTTTACTGTTATATATTCTGGGGTGATGAGAGGTTTTCATTTATTTATGGTGAATCACTTAATGTTTTAGGACTATATGAGCTAAAACATGCATTAGAGCCGGTTCAGACGGACAGCGTCAGCCCTGCAGGTGTGTGACGTCGGGTTTTAGTCTCTGAGCTGCTTACTGACTGATGTTTGTGTTGGAATGTGGGCAGAGAGAAGATTAGCCGCGTAATCCCCGACCAGAACAACCCCGACCCTCACACCTCCGGACACGGAGCTGTTCAGACACCGCACTGTGTGTGTGTGTGTGTGTGTGTGTGTGTGTGTGTGTGTGTGTG